>RJWM01008767.1:0-70976 GCA_004363535.1 Dasyprocta punctata
GCACTCGGGAGGCTGAGGTAGGCGGAGCGTTGTGGGTTCGAGGCCGGCTTGGGCTACAACGCAAGCGCAAGGCCGGCCTGAGCTACATAGTGCGACCCTGCCTCAAAAAACCAGGGCCGGGAGTTTGGCTCAGTGCCTTAAGCGCCTGCCCTGGCAGGCGCGAGGTTGTGAGTTCAATCCCCGGTGCCGCAAAAAAAAATAAAAATAAAAATAAAAATGATGGCCTGGGGGCATTCTGGGAAGCAATGGGCCTCTACCCTTTGAAGCCTCAAGCTGGCAAAAGTGAAAGAGTTTGCTCAGAGGAAAAAGCCACAGAGCACCATGTTCCAGAGTGGCAACAGAGGCCACAGGAGGTTCCAAAATGGAGGTGGCTGCACCAGATTCCAGAATGGTGGCAGCATAGAGAAGCTGTTCCTCACAATCAGGTCCAGAGGGTTCAAGATTCAGGTACTCAACCCCTACAGTCAAGAGAGAGGAAAACCTGGCTACTGCTCCAACTGGCAGCAGATCTTGGTGGCATCCACGTGGCGCTGGTTTTAAGTGCAAGGAAAATGTGCAGCTTCCACCTTGACTGTAGAGGACAATATGTAAAGATGTAATGGTGAAGCCAAGGGTACAATGGAAGACCCAGAAATTTGGAAAGGCCAGGAAAATGGGTCATCCAAGGAAAGCTACAAAAACCAAACAGAGTGGGCTTAAGAGAAAAGCTATAGCCAGGCATGGTTGTGCATGCCTTTAATCCCAGCACTTGGGAGGCTGAAGCAGGAGGATCATTGTGAGTTCGAAATCAGCCTGGGCTACAAAGTGAGTTCAAGGCCAGCCTGAACTGCATAGCAAGAACCTGTCTCAAAAAATAGGGCCAGGGGTTTCGCTCAGTGGCCTAAGTGCCTGCCTGGCAGGTGTGAGGTTGTGAGTTTCGATCCCCAGTACCAGAAAAAAAAAAAGAAAGAAAGAAAGAAAGATAGAAGCTATGGAAGTTAAAACCCCTGGAAATGTTGCAGGGGTGGAATCACTCAAGCCTTTTGGAGCTTGCAATCAGATTGCTTCAGATGCTGACTACAGAATTCCAGGACTTAATGTTTGCTCTGCTGGACTTTGGACTTGTTTTGGTTCCAATGCATTGTATTCCCCTGTTTGTAACTTTTGGAATGGTGATGCTTATCTTGTGTCTTTGTATTTTAGAAGTGTTTAACTTGTTTTCTTTTGTACAGGGGGTTACAGATAAGAGTTTGCCATAGATCTCAGAGGAGATTTGGAACTTGGACTTTTCAGCAATGCTGAAACTCTTAGGACTTTGGCAATTCTTGGAGTTGGACTAAATGTCTTTTGTATAAAGGATATACATGAGTCCTTGGAGGGCCAGGGGTGGAATGTATGGGTTTGATACTGTGTCCCCCCAAAGTCTTATTTAATCATGGCATGGAATGTATGGGTTTGATACTGTGTCCCCCCAAAGTCTTATTTAATCATGGCATGGAATGTATGGGTTTGATACTGTGTCCCCCCAAAGTCTTATTTAATCATGGCATGGACAGCACTGAGTCTGGCATTTGTGATTGGTTTGTTGTCTAGTGCTGGGATTGGTAATGTGAGTGTTGCACCTGCCCAGGAGTGGAGCTGACATACAGTGTAAGGGAGGGAGGTACGTTCGTCTTCTCTCTCTCTGTCTCTCTCTCTCTCTCTGTCTCTGCCTCTCTCTCTTTCTCTCTCTCTCTCTCTCTCTCTCCCTCCCTCCCTTGCCAGTTCACCTTGCTGTTTGGTGGCCACCATGAATGGCGGCCCTGCCACACCATGCTGCCTTGGAGCCTACTGAGTATGGACTGAAACCCCTGAGAACTGAAAGAAATAAACCTTTCCTTCCCTAATTTTGGGCATCAGGTATTTTGTCTCAGCAACGAGTGAAAAGTAACCAAGACATTCCAGTTCTCTAGTAGGTTCTACTCACTTTGTGCCCTGACCAAGATAGTTCACATTTCTGGGCCTGTTACTCTGCTTTCCAATATTTATTCATGTTTTCACTTGTTCCGAAATGGATTTGAATTAGCTTATTACCCAAAGAGGTTCAGATACATAAAACTATTTTAGATTTTTTTTTTTTTGTTTTGCAATAGGGTCTCACTATGCAGTTCAGGTTGGCCTAGAACTCACTATGTAGTACAGGCTGGCCTCAAACTCATAGCAATCCTCCTGCTTCAGCCTCCCGAGTGCTGGGACTACTGGCATGCACCACCACACCTGGCATGGAAACATTTTAAAAGTATACATTTTATGTGGCACCTCACAGTTTAAAGCATTTTTGGCTTTGGCTTGAAAAAACATTGTTTAATTGAAAAACCTGGAAGATTCTACTCCATTCTCCAAGGACTAACGTGATCAGCCTCCATACATCATTTCATAGCCACTTCATCTACTCTACACAAGGCAGCAGATAAAAACAATTCCCAGGACTTCTACAAAAGCAGTGCCCAGGGCTGCTCCAGCTACCAACAGCATATCCTTCCTCAGCCAGAGCCCAATTCTCTCTGTGCAGCTCTGGGTAGGGACTGAATGTGCAGTGAGGTCCATTCTACAGCCTGCAGTGATGCCGACAGTGATATCCATTCTATAGCCTGCAGTGATGCTGACAGTCTGGAACTCAGCCCTTGGCCATGCTAGGGCTGTTCTCCCAATCTGTGTAGTTAGCAGCCCTGTGTACTTCCACTGTTCCTACAGTTTGTCTAGGAATGAGGCTGTGCCATTGTTTCAGGGGTAAGTCTGCATCTGCTGCCAGAAGTCCTTATTAAACGCTGATATCACCTTGTCTCTAAAAATATATGCAGCAATGGCTGCGGCCACCTCCAGTAGCACAAGAGACAGGACGATGGCAAAGATCATAAGACAGTGGTTCTTTTTTCAGGCCTCACAGCAGCCCACAAAGGCAACCAGAAAAAGACAAGCACTCACTGCAATGATGATCACAGGTAACAGGGTACAGGAGCAGCCCCATGGGTCAAGGACAAGCTAGACTGCTGTACCCAAGCCAGTCACTCCAAGCCCATGGGCATAAAACACTGGCAGAAGAATGTAGAGCAAGAACTTGACACATTTCATTCTTTCTTCCCCCGCGTGGCTGCTTGGACCTACCCACAGAATATATTCACTGACTCCCATCCAAGAAAAACAATTTTCAAGACTAATCAGTAAGAGGCATGGAAAAGATTTGTTTAAAAGAAAAAATGTACACAGTCAGAAGGGAGTGTGAGCATTCAGAGAATGAGATGTGAACTAAAGCATTTATTGGGTGCTCCACACTGTGTCTCAGTTTACAACAGTATTTTCACATAAGTTGATTCATTTGCAATGCATGTGCCATGAGCTTCTAAACCATGAAAGCATTGTAGTAGAGTAATATAGTAAAGTTAAGAGCTTGGCTTCTGGTGCTAGATTATCTGAGTTGAAAACCATGCCTTGGGCCACGGATTTAAGTCAGTGGCACAAGTGCCTGCCTGGCAAGCACAAGGTCGTGAATTTGATCCCTGGTACCAAAAAAAAAAAAAAAAAGAAAACCTGCCTTCCTTTATTTTATGACTTACAAGTTATGTAACATCTCTAAACACATCTGACACTCAGAGTCTTCATCTGTAAAATGGGGCTAATAGCATTGATTTCTTAGGGACAGTATGAATATATTAACTGATACACCTGAAGCACTTAGAACAGCAGCAGGCACATAGGAAGGGCTCAGTAAATTATTATTAGCTGTCTTTAAAACAGATAGTAGGAAATAGGGAAATACATCTTTTCAAATAGAAAGGGGGCCAAAACATGGACAAAGGGGAGAAAAAAGGGAGAAGAGCAAAAGTAAAAAGAATTAAGATATGTTATATACATGTACCAGTTCCTCACAATGAATATAATCATTGTGTACTGCTCGCATGTACTAATAAAAACAAAAATTTTAAAAGAGCAGAGTATTACATAGAATAATAGAGATTACATGTATGTAATTCTGTCACTAAATCTTTTTCATTTGAATAACAATGATGTAACTGCAAAGAATACATGAAAGCTTACATTTTGCTAATTCTCTGAAAGCACAGATTGATTTCTAACGCTTTACCATATTGCTCAGCTTTTCCATTGTCTTAATATCATCAAAAATATGGACTCTATCTTTAAAAAATGTAGCTGTCTTTAGAATAAGTATTATCATCCCCATTTTAGAGATAAGGAAACAGAGGCCCAGAGAGATGAAATTTTTTGTCATACTTTCATACACCATAAACCAGTCTCAATCTAGACCTTCCAGATCTGGACTTCTAGCCCATATTGTAATCAACCAATTAATGTGTAGTCTAACTTGCAAAGTGTCCTGGATAAAAGAGACATTACAAAGGAGACTGCCCCTACCATCTAGATAATTATACGCTCATCGAGGAAAACTAGGCTCTAAGAAATTTCATAAATACCAAGGAACCAGTGACACTTTCAGCAGAGAAGTCCAGAAAACATAAGATTTGAACATAAATTTAAAAAAATTAAAAGGTACTTCATGTGTATGTATCGATTCCACACAATGAATGTAATCATTTACCACAAACGCATTAATAAAAATTTTGAAAATAAAAATACCATTTACAGAAAAAATGCAGAAAAATGAAAGATCATTGGGAGCTAGAACATTAAAACAAGGTTTTTTGGAAGACACAGAATGTCATTTGGGAGCTGTAGAACTTAAGGGCATCCTTCTGTCTTGGATTTAGGGATGCAGTAGGGTTTATGTTTTGCTTTGTGACGCTGGGGATTGAACCCAGAGTCCTCACACTGAGCTACACCCCTAACCTTTTTTAGGTCCTGCTAAGCTCCCCAATGAGGCTTGAACTTGGGATCCTTCTGCCTCAGCCTCCCAGAGTACTGACATTACAGACATGTGCCATTTCACCCGGATGGGTTGCTTAAATGACTACTGGTATCAGCAGCTGAAAGCCTTACGTCCATTAGAGCAAACAGGACAGCTTTCTCAAAAGAAATGCAATCTGTCTCACAAGAACTCTTCCTGTCTTTCCACATGCCAGACAACTCAACCGTGAGGGGACAGTAGAGAGGGCAAACCTTGTAGGAAATACAGTGACGGGAGTCAAAGAGGCAGCTCCACTGGCCCGTTTTGTTAAGGCTTGAGTTATGTGAGTCTATAAATAAATCCAAAAGTCAGAGAGAAATTAGTCTCTCTGCTGTTGTTTGTGTAATGTTTTTACAAAAAGCATTTTCGCATTTCTTTTCGGCATGGTCCCTAGTTACAATGTATCGTGGCCTGGAAAAAGGATTTTAGAACCTAACCCTTCAGTTAGGACATAAATTATGAAATGATGTAAAAAAGATTCCAACAGCCAGTTCTACACATTCTTTGACCTCTGACCAATACCATTAGGAAACTTAATAATGAATATAACCATTATGAATGGCAAGCATGTCCTAATAAAAGTAAAACAATTTTTTTAATTTAATAAATTAACAGAAGCAAATCTGTTCTATATTCCCTCTAAGTGAAAATCAAAGCCCTGAGGGACAAGGCTGCTCTTTGCTTTAGAAATTTTTAAGGGGCAACCCAAAAGCCTGCTTGAGACTCTCTATATCACAATATTATCTTTTTTTCAAAGTTACTCTTGACTTGTAAATAATGTATTATGTTGGGAACTTTGGAGGGAAAAAACTTCATCATGTACAAGACCCACAATTAACTCAAATCACCAACTGAAGAAATGATGCTATTCTCCCTCTCTGAGAGGTCACCAGAAGAGGATACACCAGCTGGAAACAGAGTAGGGCTTCTAACTCACTGCTCTCCACTCAAGTAATTTTATTTTCCTAACATGGGCACTATCCTTCACGCAGAAGAATCCATGGTTAATTGCTTTTGTTCTCCTTGTGCATAGCCTCATCCTTGTTCCTCTAAAATCAGAGTATGAATTGGTTTAAAATTAGCCTGGGAAGTCCAAGAAGTGTTGGGACATCTGCAAGTAACTGGGGCAGCCAGTCCTCGGTGTTCAGTTCAGGGAATGCCGCACTCCTTCTTGCCAAGCTGTGCATACGTGCCAGAGGACAGTCTAGGCCTCCAGCAGGTGCCGGTGTAGCAGCTTTACTCCCGAGGAGAGACAGCTAGGGTGCTATGCCATCTCCTTGGCCTTCGATCCTCAAACTAACCCCATATTCTCTGAATGAACTTCTGTTGGTTTTGCAGTGTTGGAAATCAAACCCAGGACCTTATGCACCCTTAGCAAGCACTTTACTACTGAGCTACATCCCAAGCTTCAATACGAACTTGTTATTTATGAAAAAAGGAAAAGATTTTTTGAAGTGAGACACTGATTTGCAGGTGTCACTTTTTCACATGCAGACATGTAAACGTGCATGGACACAGAAAATAGAAATCTGAAGTAACGATTTTACATAACCAATAATTGCACTTAAAATCTAATTTGGCATTTTTCTGTGAATCTGAAAAATGTTTATTATTTAAAAAAAGACAAACAGAAGTCAGTCAATAAAAAGTCAAAAAAAATTACTTGCCTATCCTTTATTAGATTGTATAACATCACCAATATTTACTCTCTCAGAACCTAGCATATAATAGAAACTGAAAAGAAACCTAATATTTACTGATTATCTACTAAGTGCTAAAGAGTTTTACATATATTATTTGTTTTAATCCTTATTACTTTCCCCATTTTTATATGAGAAAAAAAGAGGCTGATAGCTAGTAAATAGCAGAGTCTACATTTGATTCCAGGCATGCAGGATTCCACTGGTCTTCTGAAAACACTTCCCTCACCCACTATGTTTATACACTCATTCTTCAAACTGCTCATTTTTGTTTGGTTGGATTTTATTTTTTAAAGCTGGGGATCAAACCCAGGGTCTTGCATTGCTAGGCAAACAGTATCACATGACAATGTCCTCAGTCCTAAATACTAAGTTTTTAAAATTCACCTAACTTCTTAGCTCTTTCACTCATATTTCACAAGAGGTACCATTTGCCAGAAGTCTCGGAGTTAGTATCAAGTGAGGTGGGTTTTTTTTGATACCGGGGATTGAACTCACAACCTTGCACCTGCCAGGCAGGCACTTACACCACTGAGCTAAA
The DNA here is from genome assembly GCA_004363535.1 of Dasyprocta punctata. Classification (NCBI taxonomy): domain Eukaryota; kingdom Metazoa; phylum Chordata; class Mammalia; order Rodentia; family Dasyproctidae; genus Dasyprocta; species Dasyprocta punctata. The sequence goes on from RJWM01008767.1 coordinate 7,121, forward strand.
TTCCTGGCCCTATTTTTTGAGACAGGATCTCACTATGTAGTTCAGGCTGGCCTTGAACTCTCTTTATAGCCCAGGCTGGTCTCAAAGTCACAACAATTCTCCTACCTCTGCCTCCCAAGTGCTGGGATTAAAGGCATGTGCTACCACACCTTGCTACCAAGTGAGATTTAAATTCTGAGTATTCTGCCTCTCTGAAGAAAACAAATAATTATGAGAGAAATAAGGATTCAAACTACAATTGACTATAATTAATAACATTCTGTCAAGCATCTTCATCTCAGAATTCTAACATTTTTAGAGACAGGGATAATTATACATGTGTGCACATACATACACACATATATACATACATACATGGATTATTACAGTAAGCATAGAACCACAGAATTTAAGAAATGGAAGGGAAGCCGGGTGTGGTGGCACATGCCTTTCATCCCAGCACTCAGGAGGATCATTGTGAGTTTGAGACCAGCCTGGGCTACAAAGTGAGTTCAAGGCCAGCCTGAACTGCATAGTGAGACCCTGTCTCAAAAAATAGGGCTGGGGATTTAGCTCAGGGCCTAAGTACCTGTCTGGCAGGTGTGAGGTTGTGAGTTCTAGTCCAGGTAAAAAAAAAAAAAAAAGAAAAGAAAAGAAATGGAAGGGAGCCAGGCATGGTGACTTACATCTATAATACCAGCACTCGGAAGGCTGAGGCAGGAGGATTGTTGACTTTGAGGCTAGCTAGGACTACATAGTGAGTTCAGGGCCAGCCTACACTACACAACAAGACCCTGACTCATATTTACCCACTCCCCCCTCCCCGGCAAAGAAAAAGAAAAAGAAGAAATGGAAGGGATTGTGAATTAGAAAATTTTAGACCCACACACAGATGGCTATGTAAAAACTCACTCTCAGGCCAGGTGTGGTGGTGCACTCCTGTCATCCCAGCACTTGGGAGGCTGAGGCAGGAGGATCATTGCAACCTGGGCTACAAAGTGAGCCCAAGGCCTGAATTGTACAGCAAGACCCTGTCCCAAAAAGACAAAACAAAACAAAACAAAACAAACTCACTCTCAGGACCCCTGATTCTCAGGGAAATGCTCATTCTAGGACTAAAGAATTAAGCCATTTTCTTCAGCATTTCAAGTCTCCATTTAAGATCTTCAAAGTCAACCTCTTCTGGTTTGTGTGATGTTTTACATAGGTAAATCAGGCAGTGGTGAGTTATGGGAACCCATCTTGGCTCTTGATTCTGGCTGTGGAAAAGTTTGAGGGTTGAGTCCTGAACCTATTTATTTCAATGAACGTAATTAAAAGTTACAAGGCTGCCCTCCAGAAAGAAATCCCAGCCCTGAAGAAAGTAGGTTACTATTGTATTGTGAAGGAGTTGAGGACATACAGTGTCAAAAAAAAATGCCTAGTTGGTTTATTGATTATTTCAGGATGCAATCGCTTGAGGAATTGTGACTTCAGAGAGGGCCATTTGACCTGTCATTTCCTACAAGCCATAAAGATTCTTTAGAAAGAGGGATCCTTCCCATAGCAAGGCCAGAAAATAGCCTGAGTCATTAGACACAGGTAATTTGGGTTGTAAAGAACCTGAGTAAACAAACTCCTGCAAGTAACCATTCACTTCTACTACCTTGACATATTTCGTAGTAATGCAGTATTCCCAGAATTTACAACTATAGTCCGGATGTCCATTTGTCCTGTCATTCCCTAACACACTTATTGTTTTTGTCTAAAAAGTATGAAAGCATTTTGCTTTGGTCATTTCTTTGGAATTCACTCTCTTGTGAAGATCCCCTATAGTAAAATTAATAAACCCTGAGTGATTTTCTCTTGCTAATCGTCACTTGTATTAATTCACTTTCTAGGTCTAGCCAAAGAGCCCGTGTAAGAACCCAGAAGTGGTAGGAGAATCGATCTCTCTGTCTCTCCCACAATTGCTTTTGAGAATGCATCATACGCTGACTGGAAAGCTGGATAATTCCTCCATCACGCAAAAGGTGGCATTGGTTATGATTTGCTGGCAATCTTCTTCAAGGTTATTCTGGGCTTTTAAAAGAGACACAGTTTAGCACACACCTGTAATCCCAGCACTTGGGAGGCTGAGGCAGGAGGATCTTTACAAATTCAAGGCCAGCTTGGGCAACACAGTAACGTCAAGGACAACCTGAATTATATAGTGAGAACCTGTCTCAAACAAACAAATAAACAAACAAATAAACAAATTTTTTCAAATCATGTGTCAGAATAATCTAGCAATAGTGGTTTTAAAACTTACTTGTTCAAAGACTTCCTGTGGAGGCAGGGATACAGTAGCACAAGCACCTGCCTGGCAAGTGCAAGGTCATGAGTTTGATCTGCAGTACCAAAAAAAAAAAAAAGGCAAAGACTTTCTGAATCCAGTAAAAGCAACCAATGAATCATCTCCCTTACAAATATAACATTTTGCCTATGATTTACAGGATGGACTCCAGGCTAAGAACCCCTGGGCTAATATAAACAAAGTTATTCACAGGAGAATCACAGGGAATGTATATTTATATTAGACCACATCCTCAGCAATAAGTCTTTCAATAGAAGTAGCTTTATTTTTCTTATAACCTTGAGCTACTAATTTTTAGAATCTCCTGCATACTGGAAGGTTTACAACCTCCTAAAATATATCATGAATTTCAAAATATTCTCTGCAACCATGTTGAAAACTGTTAGCTACTATTAAAAAAGACACTGTACCTCTGGTACATCCCTAACATAGTTCTCTCACCAGTGGAGAAATAGTTGTATAATAACTCAAATATCTTCAATGAGTATCAAGCAACTCAAACTTCTACCAACATTTTCTATACTTATTGGGAACCACTGGAGGAAGCAATTCATTCTTGTAGTCATCATTCTGAAAGAAAAGGATCAATGGGAAATAATCAGTTTAAGTTCCAAATACAAATTTTACACACAGCAAGCCTGCAATAAATATTTCTAAAAATTAATTTGAAACCGGGTGTGGTGGCACATGCCTATAATTCCAGAACTCAGGAGGCTGAGGTAGGGGGATCACTGTGAGTTCAAGGCCAGCCTGGGCTACAAAGTGAGTTCAAGGCCAGCCTGAACTGCACAGTGAAGCCCTGCCTCAAAAAGACAAAAAAAAAATTAACTTGAAATTAATTTACCAATCATACTTCCCATCTGGGGTAAAAAAGTTTAATACCCTCTGGAAATTAGTCTGAGTCTTGATTCTCCTGTGTCCCGTGATGTTATACAGGAACACAGGAAATCTTATTTTTTGTTCTTTGCAGGAAGCCACAAAACTGTCAGAGCTGGGATTAAATTTATAATCCTCTTACCTCACCCTTCCAGAGTGCTGGGATTACAGGGTGCATCATCATACCTGGCTGGTAGCCAAGAAATCTGGGACTGGAAGTGATACTTAGAAAAAAGGATTCAGTCTAAAAACTCAGAGAACTTCTTCTGGGCATGGTGGATGAGACCTGTAATCTGAGCAGTGAGGAGGTTGAAGCAGGAGTTCAAAGCCAGCCTAGAATACATAGTGAGTTCAGTACCAGCCTGAGCTACATAGTGAGACCCTGTCTCTCAAAAAAAAAAAAAAATCACAGAACTCTTTCTTCCAAAAATAAAGAGTGGAGGCCAAATGTGGTAATACAGGCCTATGATACCCGCACTTGGGAGGTTGAGGCAGGAGTATTGCTGTGAGTTTGAGGACAGCGTGGGCTACTGGGCTACATAGTGAGTTCAAGGCCAGCCTGAACTACATAGTTAAACCCTGTCTCAAAGAGAAGAGGAAGGAGGAGGAGGAGGAGGAGAAGAAAGAAGAAGAAGAAGAAGAAGAAGAAGAAGAAGAAGAAGAAGAAGAAGAAGAAGAAGAAGAAGAAGAAGAAGAAGAGGAGGAAGAAGAAGAAGAAGAAGAAGAAGAGGAAGAAGAAAATGGAACAGGAAGAAGGAATTATTCAAGATTAAAGGTGATGACACACGTCATATTGCCAGATGCAGTCCATAATCCCAGTTACTTGAGAGGATGACACAGGACAATTGTGAGTTGAAAGCGAACCTTGGCAACTTAGTTAGTCCTTGTCTCAAAATAAAATTAAAAAGGCTGGGAACGTAGCTCAGTAGTAGAATGCCTGCCTAGCATGCATGAGGCCCTGGGTTCATTTTCTAGTACCACAAAAAAAGTAAATATATAAAAATTTTAAAATAAAAATAAGAACAAAAATACAGCTGGGGATGTAACTCAGTGGTAAACTTTGCCTATGACGTGTGAGCCCCTAGATTCAGTTCCCAGTACTCCCCCAACACACACACACACACATGAATGACACAGATCAACCAAACACGAAGTGTGGATCCCTCCACCCCCACCCCAGGACTAGGGACTGAACCCAGAGTGCTTTACCACTGAGCTACATCTCAGGCCTTTTTATTTTTTATTTTAAGACAGGGTATCCCTAGGTTGCCCAGGCAGGCCTGGAAATTGCAATCCTCCTGCCTCAGTCTCCTGAGTAGCTCTGATTATGGGCATGTACTACCATATTTTTAGTCTTCAACTTAAAAAAACTGCAAAAAAATATTTTGAGTAACTGGGAAAATGTAATATGGATTGAGTATTATATGACAGTGAAGAATTATTTTCATTGTATTTAGCATAATGTCACTGTTTTCTATTATGAAAACAAAGAGATATGTTAGAACTACATACAGTCACACACCACATGACAATGTTTTGGTCAAGGACCATAATGTTGTGGCTCAAGGCATTACGCACATCACACACATTTGTGGTGATGCTGGTGTAAACAAACCTTACCTGTGCTGCCAGTCATAAAAATAAGACATGTACAATTATGTACAAGACATCATACTAGGTAATGAAAATAAACAGCTACTTAACTGGTTTATGTATTTCTTGCACTATACTCTTTTCATTTTTTAAAATGTACTATTTATTTTAAAAAAGGTTTACTATAAAACAATACGCCATGTTGCACTAGTGACAGTCTCATGCACATTTGTGTATCTTGATTGCATCGGAAGCTGGACCAACTTATTGGCCTACACCACTACCTAGGTTCGTGTAAGAACACTCAGCAAGGTTTGTGCACAATGATGAATTTGCCTAATGATGTCTTTCTTAGAGTGTATCCTGTCATTAAGTGACACATGACTATACTGGTAGATTTACAGTTATAATTTTGTGGCTGAGATTTGCTGTAAATTCTTTCCCTTACTCCCAAAAAATTTAAGTAGAGACAAACAGGGAAAATAAGAGCAGCAAAATGTTGAGAGATGTTAAAAATGAGTGACTGACTGGGTGAGGTTAGAGTTAGGGTTAGGGTTGAGCTCACTATGGAGTCCACGCGGGCCTTGAATCCTCCTGCTCCAGCCTCCTGAGTACTAGGACTGCAGGCATGTACCACCACACCAAGCTGTCTGCAAACTTTAGCAATGGTAAACTCTGAAATTATTAGTTCACTTGACAAAATCTATTGACCACCTAACAGAAGCAAGGAACTGTGCTGGAGATGGAACTGTGGAAGAGATAGATTATGAAGATCTCTAAGATAGCTAAACAGTGTGTTAGAAAAGTGCTAGAGAGAAAAATATAACACAGAGAGGAACGACAATGTAAACCCAACACTGAGTGAGGCTGATGCAGGAGGATGAAAGCCCAAGTCCTGCCTAGGCAACTTACTGAGACCCTGTCTCAAAATACAAAATTTAAAAAAGGGCTGGGGATGTAGTTCAGTGGTAGAGTATCATTGGTTCAATCCCCAGTAACACCAGAGAGGGAGAGAGGGGGAGAGAGACAGACAGACAGACAGACAGAGACAGAGACAGAGAAACAGAGTGAGACAAAGAGAGACGGAGAGAGACAGAGACAGAGAAAATAAAGGAGGGGGAGAAAAAGGAAGATGAGAGAGAGGAGGAAGAGGAAGAAGAGAAGGGGGAAGAGGAAGAATAAGAGGCAGAAGGATAAAAAGAGAAAAGAAGAGGAAGAGGAGGAGCGTGTAGGTTGAAATTTTAGAGAAGGCAACCAGAAAGGGCCTTAGAGAGAAGAGAGCATTTAAGTACACACTTGAAGGAAGTGAGAGGGACCAGACAATTGTCAAGAGAACACAGAGCACCAGAGGGAGGTACAAAGATCCTGAGGTGGGAATGTGTGTGTTTGAAGAAACAGAAGGTTGAGACAGAGTAAACAAGGGGGATGAAGCTGAGACATACCAAGGGCAAAGAGCAGGTATGTCAGTCATGGGAAAGACTGTATTATTTTAAGTGAAATAAAGCCCCATTACAGGGCTTTAAAAGCAGAGGAGTATCATAGTCTGACTTAGAGATGAACAGGGTCTTTGATGGCATACTAAGCATCAAGGAATGTGGGAACAGAAGTAGAAAAATATTGTATAAAAAAGATTGTATAAAACCACCTTCAGTCTGTGTGTTTGAATTGTATGCTTAATCTGGGTTTATCCCCAAGATGTCTCAGAGGGTGTATGCACAGATTCCAAAGTCTTCTCCATCCCCATCTAAAATCTGAAATCTGAAACACTTTTGGGCTCAAGAATTTCAGATAAAGAACACTTGACCTGATGAAACTGCCTAGAGAACAGAAAGAATGAGAGACCTGTGTGTGAGGGCCTGAGACAATCTTTAGCACTGCAAAAATAAAAATAAATAAATAAAAAAGAGTCCAAAGAGGAACCCGCTGGGCACATCTCTAGTGGCATTTTGTGTGGGTTTTACTTCTTCAAAGTCCCTTTCCATACTGTTCAAATTTTAAAATGTGTCATGTTTCAATAAGCTACATGACTCTTAGGAGAAACAAAGTTAAAAGAGTTCCTATCAATAAAATATTAGAAGCAAAGCATTTAAAAATGTAAATGTGTCCCTTAGCCAACCTGACACACGCTGCTGCGGCAGTATGAAGGCAATGGTGGGTGTGAACACAGAGTATGGAACAGACACCCCCGTTGCTCCATGATGGTGCTAAGCAGAAGTCTGGATATGAGGCCATCTTTTATAAAGAAGTCACCAGACATGGCCTCATTAATCACTCAAACAAGTAGTTCCCCACACAAATGATTTGAGAGGCACTGGGAGAAATTCCTCTTGCCTAAAGACAGCCCATGACTATCTTTAGAAAAATTAGTCCACCCTCTGTGCTAATGATGATGGCAAAATGTAAAACTTGAAGCTAGTCACAGTGACACAACTCTGTATTCCCAGCACTGGGGAGGATCCCTTGAACCCAGGAGTTAAAGATCAACTTGGACAACAAAGTAAGGCTTTGTCAATACTTTTGTAGTCAAAATAAAAATATTGACTATATTTGTTATATGCTAGGCATTGCATTTGACACCTAGCTTCTTCATATGTATTAGCTTATTTAATCACCTCAACAATTCATGAGACAGGAACTATTATTAATTCCCTTTATACCGTCCACAAAATTGAGAGTTATCTGATAACTCATGGCTAATAGATGGTGGAAGTAGGATCTGAATATGAGTCATTTCACTACTCTCTCTGTTGTGTGTCCATGTGTGTGTCTGTGTGTATGTGTGTGTGTGTGTGTGTGTGAATGGAGATTGAACCTACGGTCTGTGTGTGGAGCCTTCCTTGTTTGTTCTTTTTTTTTTTTTTTTAAACAGGATCTCCATAAGTTACTAAATTGCCTGGGTTGGGCTCATAGTATCAGCCTTCCTGCCTCAGTTTCCCAGAGTGCTGGGATTACAAGCATGCGCTACCACATTTGATTTAAATTAATACATAAACCTAGACCAAATAATACTGCAGCCTTTATTCCAAGATTTATTTATTAAAATGTAAAATATGTGCAGGACAGGCCAGGGATTTAGCTCAGCAGCATAAGCGCCTGCCTGGCAAGCACAAAGTCAAGAGTTTGATCCCAGTACAAAAAAAAAAAAAAATTGTGCAGGACAATGTTAGGATCTTAAGAACTGAAAATGTTTAACATACTTCTGGATGAAGTACTTTAAGTTCCTTCATTTCTGTTTTCAACTCTTATTCATTTATGAGTGTCTGTTAGGTACAGTAAGTGGGCACAGAAAAAGTACAAACTTCAGTTGCTTTACAACTCTTGCAGAGTAACTCTGAAAGCTGCATTCCTAAATAAAAGCAAAATAAAAATTTCAGCTTCGAATAATTTCTTACTTTTTTAAAAACTGTTGCAGTACTGGAGATAGAACCCAGGGCCTGGTGCATGCTTAGCAAGCACTCTATCACTGAACAACACCTCCAGTTCACATTTCTCCCTTCCTGAGAGTAGTTGCCATCATTGTTACCTTTGGCTTATAGGGTACATTATAATTCTTAGCAATTTCTACCAAGTACTGTTCCACTAGAACTTGGGGTAGAGTGTCCATGCTTAATTTATACATTAGCTGCAAAATAAAGAACACAACAGATTTGTTTATCACATACCTGCAAAATGAGAAACAAAAACAATTTAGGCCACCATTCAATTCTGAATCACTGTTCTTCATCTCTCTATTCTCTGTTGTCTAAGATGTATAATTTTATTTATTTATTTTGGAGGGGTTTACCAGGAATCGAACTCACTATTTTAAAAATATGTATAGGTTGGGGATTTAGCTCAGCAGTGTAAGTGCCTACCTGGCAAGTGTGAGGTTATGAGTTTGATTCCCAGTACCAGAAATAAATAAATAAATAAATAAATAAAAATATGTATAAAGTAGTGTCAAAGAATGCTTGTGAATGCATCATAGGACAGCCCTATCTTAAGAGTTAAGGAACGTCAAACCACTCCCTGAAAAAGTAAATAAAAGAAAAAATATTTCAAATCAAGAATTCTGATTTCAGCCGAGCGTAGTGGCGCACACCTTTAATCCCAGCACTTGGGAAGCTGACGTAGGAGGAGTGTTGTGAGTTTGAGGCCGGCTTGGGCTTCAACTCGAGCACAAGGCCGGTCTGAGCTACGCAGTGCGACCCTGCCTCAAAAAACCAGGGGCAGGAGTTTGGCTCAGCGGCTTATGCGCTTGTCAGGCAGGCGCGAGGTTGTGAGTTCAATCCCTGGTCCCGCAAAAAAAAAAAAAAAGAATTCTGATTTTGCTGGGTGTGGTTGCACATACCTGTAATCCTAGCACTTGGAAGGCTGAGGCAGGAGGAGCACCACAAATTTGAGGTCAACGTGGGGTACATAATGAGTTCAAGACCAGAATGAACTAGATGGCAAGACCTTGTATCAGGAATAAAAAAAAAAAAAAAAACAGGAATTCTGATTTTGTGATCAGTATTTAAATTATATCCAGGATGATATTCAACATATTTAATAACCAGTACAACATGGCACTAGACAATCAGAATAGATGCGCTGAATGACAAAAATGTATACTGGTTTGAAACAAGTACATTGGCCAGATCTCTGTATTCTAGCTGAATGTAAGTCCTAAATTACTCAGAATGGTTATGTTTATAATGTTCAAAAGTTGAAATTTCTAAGTTTCATTAGCTTCCTTCTAACTACCAGATCAGTTATATTTAGAATAATGTACGCTCTCTTTAAAAAATAATCAGCTCTAGCCGGGCATGGTGGCGCACGCCTTTCATCCCAGCACTTAGGAAGTTAAGATAGAAGGAGCATTGTCAGTTCAAGGCCAGCTTGGGCTACAACTTGAGCGCAAGGCTGGCCTGAGCTACATAGTGTGACCCTGCCTCAAAAAACTAGGGCCAGGAGTTTGGCTCAGTGGCTTAAGCACCTCTCTGGCAGGTGCGAGGTTTTGAGCTTGATCTCCAGTGCCACACACACATACACATACAAAATAGTGAGCTCTTATTTTGCGTGGGTTTTTTTTTTTTTTTTTTTTTGTACCTGGGATCAAACTCATGACCTCGCACTTACCAGACAGACACTTGTGCCATTGAGCTAAATCCCTGGCCCTGTTCTAGGAGGTGAAGGGCAAGGGTTTTAACTTTTTTTTTTTAATAAAACCCTGAGTTCTATTCCATTGTGGTGGATTAATTAGTGGTCAACTTGTAACATCCAGCTGAACTGAATCAGTGTGTGTCTGAGTATCACCTGAGGATTATTGTCAACAGCACAAAAGAAGAAGTGGAAAGGAAGGGGCTGGGTGGGGATTTAGCTCAGCGGTGCAAGTGCTTGCCTGGCAAGTGCAAGGTCATGCGTTCTATCCCTGGTATTAAAAAAAAAAAAAAGAAGAAGAACTGAAAAGGAAGTGGTGGTGCTGTTGATTCTCCTGGAGAAGACTTGTGCTGGTTTTCCTGATAGGAACTCAGCTGTTCTCATTCTAGGAGGAGCTCAGGTCCTCACTGTCACTGAGAATGGCTATGGTTCTTTTCAGGGGAACTCTGGTCCTTACCTTAGTGTTGCTTCCTGACTCCAATGCAGATCCCTTGGCCTGCTGGCACAGATTCTTCATCCCACTGGCACAGACGTTCTAGCTTCCACCACTGACCTTTGGGCCTTTCCAGTGCAGATCCTTGATACAGACTTGCATGAGACACTGTTGTGCGCTCTAACCCTTCAGCGGGACTTGTGCAGGACATTGCCATGGGATCCAGGCCCTTAGCTGGATATTTTGGGTCTCTAGTGCATGTACCAATTGCTTGCACTCTTCTACATTTGATTTCTTGGGTGAATATTATAAAATAATCCTATAAATTATGTATCCTGTCTTAAATCTATTCCCTTGTAAACTCTGACCATGACATCCATATTCCATTAATTTTGTCCAAATTGCTCTGCCTTCAACACAAAACATCTTTTAGTTCTGAACAAAAGTATATGTTCTGAGTTGCTTATTTTTTCCTACGCTTCTTAGTTTAGAAAATTGTGTGTCTCTCAAAATGGTATTACCTAAGAGTTGACAGTTCCAATCTCATTGGTTCAACAAAGTTGACCATATTCTTGGCTGTATTTTGCACACAACTGATTAGATACCTGCACCAAACCATTACCCAATAAAGAAAGGCAAAATTCATCCAGTTATGGCCAGCTTCCTTTAAATGAAGAACAATATAAGAAAACAAAAATCACTTTAACGCTATATCTGGAATTAAGTTTTTTGAACATCAAAACACCAATCACAACGAACATTTGACTTTTAAGCATTTGATAAATGTCAAACTCAAAACCTCATTCCAAACATGTCATAAAGTATGACACTTCTCCCTGAAAGAAACCCAGTTTTAAGTGTCATTTTGATTTTATTAAGGCTTATTTATTTATTTTTTATTTGTGCCACACACAAAAAAAGTGTTTTTCATTTAAATGCTAATGAAAGAGACCAGGTATGGTGATACACGCTGATAATTCTAGAATTCTGCAAGGCTGAGACAGGAGGATTACAACTTTGAGCTTAGCCTAGGTAATTTAGGAATGTAATGAGATCCTTTCTCAAAATTAAAAAAAAAATTAAAAGGGGCTAGGATGTAGTTCAAATGCACTAGGTTCAATCTCCAGTACTAAAGAAAAAAGAAAAAAAAACCAAAATATTCTTTTGGTTATCCCTTAAAAGAGGATAATCCCACAATTCCAAATAATCCCACAATTCCAAATAAGTCACAGTAGTGATACTCACCTATGATCATGACACAGTAAGTTAAAATTGGTTAAACTTACGATTTTCAACTCGGCCACCTCTGATTGCAGTCAGGGAGCTGCTCAGATAAGTGTAGACATAAATTCAGTCAAACCAGAATCCAGTTCCCTAAGAAAGGCAAAAATTATTATACTCAGGGCTTCATATTTCCTCCCCCTACTTCAAAGGTATTTCATGTATAACGTTTACAATATACAGTTAAATAGTCTTTTTTTATGTTACGCTATGTTATGTTACGTTATGTTATTTACTTATTTATTTTTTGAGACAAGGTCTTGCTGTGTGGTTCATTCTGGCCTTGAACTCACTGTGTAGCCCAGGGGGACCTCAAACTCACAGTGATTCTCCTGTCTCAGCCTCCTGAGTGCTAGGATTACAGGCGTGCATCACCATGCTTGGCAATGAAGCCTTTTTAAAAACTAAAATTGAAATATAAAACTATAAATACATGGAGGGATGAAGGGAGAGAGAGAAAGAGGAGGCATGACAAGGCTTAGAAGGTATCTTAGAAGAAATGTGTGGAATTTGTTGTGGAGACCATCGCCATTCAAGTGCCTTGGGTGACTAGAGACAGTAGTCTGCAACTTAATTATTCCCTGAAGCATACTGTGGAAAAAATATAGCAAGATCAACATCTTTCCCAAGCTAGATGTGGTGGCACACACCTGTAATCCTACTACACTGGAGTCTGAAGCAGGAAGATTGTGCGTTCAAGGCTAGCCTGAGCTACATAGCAAGACTCTGTCTCAAAAAAACCACAAGAAAAACATACTTCACAAAATGCCAGGGTGCAAAGGACACTTGAGACAGCCTTTTAACATTTTCTGCCAGCCTGATAGGCAGCTGATTTGGGGAGTTAGTGCTATTTATGGGGACAATATCAAGCATGTTGTCTGTTTTGTTAGGAAAAGGAGCCAGGTATGGTGGTGCATGCCTGTAATCCCAGCACTTATGAGGCTGAGGCAGGAGGACTGCTGTGAGTTCAAGGTCAGCCTGAGTTACATAGTGAGTTTAAAGCTACCTGAACTACATAGTGAGACTCTTTCTCAAAAAAAAAAAAAAAAAAAAAAAAAAAAAGACGGGGGGAGGGGCAATGAAAGCCTCTTTGACTTTGAGACCATTAAATTTGCAGTTATGCAAGCCTCTGACCCAGAAGTCCACAAATTTAACATCATCTTGGCAAGAATGCTTTTAAAGATGGGAACCAAGAGATGGGGGAGAATAAAAATAATTAAGATGTGCTATGTGCATGTATCAACTCCCCATGATGAAGGTACTATAATCATTTTGTGCTGCAAACATGCACTAATCAAAACAATTTTTTTTTTGGTTGAGACAGGGTCTTACTACATAGTTCAGGCTGATCTTGAACTCACTCTGCATCCCATGCTGGCCTCGAAGTCACATTGATTCTCTTGCCTTAGCCTTCAGAATGTTGGAATTACAAGCATGCACCACCACACTTGGCAAAAAAAAAAAAAAAAATGTTCTAAAGGTGTCAGAGCCTGTCATTTTTCTGAAACAGATGCAAGAGTTCAGAGAGAAAATCAAAGCTCTCACTGATGTAAAATCTAAACAAGTTGCTCTCACAGAACTTGAGAGGAAAATGGTAGCTAGCAGAGATGGGAGAGTACGAGAGAGGGAGGTGTGAGGAAAGGTGGATACTAATTCTTAGACAGGAGTAAGAAGTTCTGGTGTGCTGATGAAGAGTAGGGTGACTATAAATAACAAAAATGTACTATTTCAAAAAGCTATAAGAGGCCAGGCCTGGTGGCCCATGCTTGTACTGCCAGCTACTGAGGAAGCTGAGACAAGAAGATCACAAATTTAAGTCCAATCTGGAGGGAATTTATAAAGATCCTGTCAAAAAAAAAAAGGGCTGGGAATGTAGCTCGTGATAGAACATTACGTAGCATGTGGAAGGCTCTGGTTTCAATCCCCAGTACCATGAGGATAAAAAAAAAAAAGACAGGAAGAAAGGATTATGAATGTTTTCACTATCAAGAAATGAATAAATGAGAAAGAGCTGGGCACAGAACTGCATGCCTGTAATCTTAGCACTCTGGGAACTGAGACTGGAGGATGCAAGTTTGAGCCCAGCCTAGGCAACTTACTGAGACCCTGTCTCAAAATAAAAAGGACTAGAAGAGTGGGGATGTAGTTCAACCCTCAGTACTGAGAGGGAGAAAAAGAGAGGAGGGGAGGGAGAAGGAAAGGAGAGGAAAGGAAAGGAAAGGAAAAAATGAGGAATGGAATGGAAAAAAGAAATAAAGAAAGAAAGAAAGAAAGAAAGAGAAAGTGTTTGAGGAGATAGATGTATTAACCCTGGTTTCAACATTGCATCAAACCACCACTGATACTGGATAAATATGTATAATTTTTCTGTTTTTTTGTTTTGTTTTGGGTTTTTTTGTGGCACCGGGGATCGAGCCCACAACCTTGCGCCTGCCTGACAGGCACGTAAGCCGCTGAACCAAACTCCCAGTCCTGGTTTTTTGAGGCAGGGTCGCACTGTGTAGCTCAGGCCGGCCTTGCGCTCACGTTGTAGCCCAAGCCGGCCTGGAACTCACAACGCTCCTCCTACCTCAGCCTCCCGAGTGCTGGAATTAAAGGCGTGCGCCACCACGCCCGGCTAATTTTTCTGTTTTTATGGATTGGTTAAAAATTAATCAAATCCTTCCAGTGTTGAACAATTCTTGTTTTTTAATATTCAAACATAAAATATGGGCTCTGCTTTTTTAGCTCCTTTGCAAGTGCAAACCAAAACACTATATATGTCAAACACAAGCTACATGCAAACAAAACAATGAAATGAATATTTTTAAACGTAATAGAATTAATATGATGGAACACATATTCCCAGATTAGATTGTTCTTCACAAGTATGAATCTGGGGGCCAAGGATTTAGCTCAGCAGCACAAGCGCCTTCCTGGAAAGCACAAGGTCATGAGTTCGATCCCCCGTACTAAACAAAAAAAAAAAAAAAAAAGAAAAGAAAACAAAAACAACGAAAAAAACCCAAGTGTGAATCATTCTAGTTAGTCAGTCTTACCATTAATTTCTTTTATACTATTATGTCTTCTAATTATAATGAGTGTTGGTTTATATGGTTCTCCCCTGATTCAGTTTCAGGGCAAAACTGTATCCTCTATTTACTTATAAAACTTCATTCCCTTAAATCACATGGCAACACCTAGTTAAGGCAATGATCAGATATTTCTATAATAATTCTGTAAAGACTATCATTTAAATGACTTCCAAAATTAAATATTTTTTTCTAGAGACTATAGATAACTATACATGGACCTATTTTAATAAAACTGCTGTGTGGTCTCAAATCACACAAGCTGCTGGTGTGGGTATTTCCATGCAATAACTTCTTCTCCAGACTAATGCTGGGAGACCCCATTTGAGAAAACCAGTAATGGGAGACTTGAACTCATTTATGTTTAGCTATGGCAACTCAAGATTCTAGCCTTAGTATCTATAGGCCTTCAGTAGAGGTTGTCTGAACATGTTGTCAGTTAATTACCAGGGAATTTCTAGGCCCAGAAATTCAGACTTGAGATTTCCCATTGTTTTTAACCTATGAACCACCATAACAAGGAGAAGAGCTTGTTTTTGCTTGAATACTAGCCATGAAACCAGAATTCTGAGAATTTCAAATTCTTTTTCTCCCCCCTCATCTTGATCTAGACTTTTCCCTAATCTTTGAAGCCAATGTCCTATCCAGGTGGGGATGGGAGGCATGTTCTAAGTCTTAATTGTTTTGTCCTTCCCATTTTCCTCTCTAGCAGAGTCAGACTTTGACTTTGGTCATGGTCATGAAACTTGGGCTGTACCAGTGGTACTACTTCATTCTCATCACACTGGGCCAGGGATTTAGCTCAGTGGCACAAGCGCTTGACTGGCAAGCATGAGATCGTGAGTTCGATCCCTGGTACCAAAAAGAAAATAAATAAATAAATGCTATATAAACTGACCACAATGATTGTTACAGATTCTTCCTGCTTGAATTTCTCACTGGAGGTGGAAGGAGCCATTTTCCTCACTGTCACGGTGAGGACTGCAGGTATAAGCCCAAAGGAGACATTTTTCTAACTCATGAAGGAGCCAGTGTGACAGTTCGAAGTAGAAATGAAAATTTGAGAAAAAAGATTAACAATGGCATTCCATTGTGGGATCCAGACATCCTGAAGTTCCACCATCTTTGTTCTTCTTTAAATTCTGTTAAATGACTTCATAAAATTTCCCCTAATTTAAATTTTTGTTTTGTTTTGTTTTGTTATTTGAGACAGGGTCTCACTATGCAGTTCAGGTTGGCCTCAAACTCACAGTGATCTTCCTGACTCGATTTTGTTTTCAGCAGAGTCTCACTATATAGCCCAGGTTGGCCTTGAACTCTCCTACCCCAGCCTTCTGAGCACAGGCACTACAGGCATATGCCACCATGCACTCAAGAGGCAGAGGTTGGAGGATCGCTGAGAGTTCAAGGCCACCCTGGGTTACATAGCAAGACCCTGTCTCAAAAACAAAACAAAACAAATGAATAAATAAAGGACTGGGGATGCAGTTCAATGCAAAGAACCTGTTTTCAATTTCCAGTACCAAAAATAGATTAGTTCATAAATATGAAATAAGAGGGAGAAAAAAATCGTTCAATGATTTCAATAAGCTAAAGCTTACCCTCTCACTCACCATCCTTCCTCACTCTCTTGAGTGTGTGAAATGATGCACTCACTTTGTAGCCTGAATCAAGGTAAACCGAGCCAGCAGGAGGTCACAGTACAGCTCTAGGATCTCCATGGCCTCCACGAGGTAGTCTTCCTGGATAATGTGCTCCACTTGGATCCATGCTTGCTCATTCTTTCCAGCAGACAGATAATCAGCAATCTGCTTCCTGGGTCTGCTCAGCTGCAGAATGCAGAATAAAGTTGGTATAGGAAAATGAATGTGCAAAGAGGATTTGTTGAATTTAAAAAGTGTTGTTTTATATGGTAGAGTTAAATGATAGTTTTTCTAGGTGTGGTGGCTCACACCTGTAATCCCAGCACCCGGGAGGCTGAGGCAGGAGAATCATTGCAAGTTTGAGATCTACATGGGCTACAAAGTGAACTCAAGGCCAACCTGAACTGCATAGTGAGGCCCTGTCTCAAAAAGACCAAAATAAATAAATAGATATAATAACAAGAAAATAAAATAACCTATAGTTTTATTTTTTAAAAATCCCAGAAATATGTACTTAAAATATTCCACATACCCATAGAGTTATGTGTTTCGCACTAGCTCAGAGTTCCTCAAAGTCTCATCCCCTAGTCAATAGCATTTGTGTCACCTCAGAACTTGTTAGAAATGCAAATTGTTGGGCCTCACTGCAGAAATAATGAATCAAAAACTCTTGAAGAGGGGACTAGCGACCTGTTGCAAAAATACTCTCCTTAGGATTTTGACACTTGTTAAAGGTTAAGACGTTCATTTTAGGGCAGGGGTGGCAAACCAACAGTATGCCTGCTGCAATGGGCTGTTTGCATCATTAAAAGTTCTAAAAGTTTCGCCATCACTGCTGTAGGGGTGGTTTGACAGGTGCTCTTCATTTTCTCCTCTCATTTTACCTTTATTTTCTAAAATATCACACGGTGAACACTTACTACTTTTATAATAAAAGGATTACCCATTTAAAATAGGAGAATGAGCCGGGCATTGTGGTGCATGCTTGTAACCCCAGCATTCAGAGGCTGAGGCAAGAGGATTGCTGCAAGTTCAAGGCTAGTCCGGGCTATAAAGTGAGTTCAAGGCCAGCCTGAACTACATAGTGAAACCCTGTCTCAAAAAAAGACAAAATAAATAAATAAATAGGAGAATGGAGGCCAGGAATGCAGTTTAGTAGTGAAGCATTTGCCTAGCACACTCAAGGTACTGTGTTCAACACCTAGTACTGTCAAAACCAAAGTCAAAACAAAACTAAACTGAAAACAAAACACTATATTTATTACTAGCTGTTCTTTGCAAGCTCTCTATGACTGAATGTAGCTCTATAACTGACCTACATCCCTAGCCACTCACCCTGGGCTTTTTTGTTTTTTTTTCAGTACTGGGAATGAAACCCAGGGCCTTCACAATGAGCTATTTCCTCAACCCTTTTTAATTTTTTATTTTAAGATTTGATCTCATTAAGTTGCTCAATTGCTCAGGTGAGATTTGAACTTGTCACCCTCCTACCTCAGCCTCCCAAAGTGCTGGGATTACAGGCATGTGCCACCACATCCAGTTGCATTTTTAAAAGAAGTTTTCATGTACACAATTCCATTTGACCCCAGTAGTAACTACGTGAGATTTGTATCATTATTTGTAAGAAGTAACGTGGCTCGACTTTGGACATCTGATTAGAAGTAATTGGATAGCTTGCCCTGGTGGCACAAGCCTGTAATCCCAGTACTTGAAGACTGAGGTAGGAGGATTGCCCCAAGTTTGAGGCCAGCCTGGGCTACATAGTGAGTTCAAGGCCAGCCTGGACTACCTAGAAAGACCCTGTCTCAAAAAACAAACACAAACCAAAAAACAAACAAACAAACAGAAAAGAATTGGATAAATTATAACTCACAGCCAAATCTTTTTTTTTTTTTTTTTTTTTTGTGGCACTGGGGATCAAACTCACAGCCTTGTGACTACCAGGAAGGTGCTTAAGCCACTGAGCCAAACTCCCAGCCTTAGATTTTTGAGGCAGGGTCACACTATGTAGCTCAGGCCGACCTTGCACGCACGTTGCAGCCCAAGCTGGCCTCGCACTCGCAACGCTCCTCCTACCTTAGCCTCCTGAGTGCGGGGATTAAAGGTATGTGCCACCACGCCAGGCTCCTATGCCTTTTAATTGCATAGTTTTTTTTTTTTTCTTTTTCACCACGTTATGCCAAAGAATGAATAAGTAGAGTCATGTTGGACGGGTAAGACGTGTAACCTGTCCTAGGCTAATCCATTAAGATAAGTAAAGTTTTACTACCTTGTGTTATCAAGTGCTAATTGAGTCTGAGAAAAGTCTTTTAATAAGGAAAAAAAACCCTCTGAGCCTCCAAATTATGTACTCCTTTTGCCATACCCTAAAAGTGATGATCACTATCTAATTATTAAATAGAGTTACTCTCACTGCAAAACATGTTGATGAGCAATTGCATTTAAATTCAAGAGCAACACAAAACTCAATGCTTGGAAGGGTGCTAGCCAAGTCCAAAGTAGACAACTGTTCTCTCTCTAAACAGGTCATGGAAAAGAAATCATAAAAGCACTGGGCTTAGTGCTAAAATGTGGTTACACCAACTCTAGCATCAGTAAGCATTTATCTGTGCCCAGGTAATACTCTGTGATACAAATAGAAACCTGGAGAATAGGTCAAGACTATTATTTCCTTTTAAAAAGGAATAAATTAGGCCAGGCATGGTAGTGCACACCTGTAATTCTAGCATACAGGAGGCCCAGGCTGGAAGATCACTGCGAGTTGGAGGCCAGCCTGGGCTATGACGTGAATTCAAGGCCAGCCTGAACTGTGTAGTGAAACCCTGTGTTAAAAAGACAAAAAAACTCTGGAATAAATTTCTGTTGCCATGTCTGGTGGTAGGTACATGCCTGTAATTCCAGCACTTGGAGGCGGAGGCAGAAGGATCACTGCAAGTTTGAGGCCAGCCTGGGATGTATAGTGAGCTCAAGGGCAGTCAGGACCACATAACCAATCTTATTAAAAAAAAATTTTTTTTTTAAAAAGGAATAAATTTAATGAGACTCATGCGTTCTGCTTATCTAAAATCACTCTCAAACCCTATACTTACATTTCTTCATGTGTTAAGAAAAAAAGGATAATATTTATCTGGATA
This sequence comes from Dasyprocta punctata, assembly GCA_004363535.1. Classification (NCBI taxonomy): domain Eukaryota; kingdom Metazoa; phylum Chordata; class Mammalia; order Rodentia; family Dasyproctidae; genus Dasyprocta; species Dasyprocta punctata. The sequence continues at coordinate 26,587 of RJWM01008767.1, forward strand.
ATAATATGCATCACTGGCCAGATGTAGTGGCACACACTTGTAATCCCATAACTGGGAAACTGAGGCAGGAGGACTGCAATTTGCAGCCCAAACCTGGGCAACTTGGCAATTTAGCAAGACCCTGTCTCAGAAAAAAAAAAAAAAAAAACAGGGGGGGTAGAGGTGGGGTAGGGGAATGTATCTCAGTGCAAAGACCCTGGGTTCAATCTCTGCCACTGCAAAAATAAAATAATAACAATAATAACATTCATTCCCACATCACTGGATTGTGGGGGTCAGATAAAAGAACACATGGGCAAGCAGTTTAAAATTTGCTAGTAATATGCATACCACCAGTGTGCACCATCTCATTGTTCACGGTATCAATCAGGGAGACCACTGGGTTTGCCTAAGTTTCATTTGATTGGGATACTTCCTTAGGCCTCAAATATCTACAAGATCTGGCTAAAGAATGCCCAAAAGTCAATTTGGAAGTCTGAGTAACAGTGTCCTCCCTACCAATAGATGAAGGTAATGCAGCAGTGCTATTTACTGAGTGCTCAGATTACTGCATTTGCCTGTAATATTTCACCTCAACAATCATAATGAAAGTGCATCAGTGTTGCCGTTAATCAAGAGGTTGGTGACTTATTGTCACCTACTGGAATGAGGAAATAGAGGAGACCACAGAAAACAAAGAAAGAAGACGTTTGTCTACATTTTTTCCTGTTCATGGGATTAATACTACTTTAACTGTCACCTGGTAGAAAGAGTAGATTTAAAAAAATAGTAAGAGGTCTTTCCAGAAAAATTTACCCAGAGAGCTCAAACTTAATAGCTACTATACATTTGAAAAAAAACTGGTTAGATAAAATTCCCTATTTTGGTGGAAAGCCCAGTAACCTGATTATAGTTATACCTTTTGTGTGGTGTGTGTGATAGTAGGGATTGAACCCAGGAATTTACACACGTGTGCTAGGGAAGCATGAAATCACTTAGCTACATTCCTGCTCCAGTTTTACATTTTAAACCATTGAAAACTTTTTTTTTAAATTAAACTTTATGCTCTGGGCATGGTGGTACATACCCACAATCCCAGCACTTGGGAGGCTGAGGCAGGAGGATCACTGTGAGTTTGAGGCTATCCTGGGTTACACAGTGAGTTCAAGGCCAGCTTGGACAACATAGTGAGACCATCACAAAAAACCAAAACCAAAACCAAAACAAAACCCAAACCAAACCAAAACAAAACAAACCCCCCCAAAAAAACAGAACCTAAAACAACAACAAAAAAAATACACTCTAAATTTTGAGATAGTTGTAATTCACATGCAATAACACTTACCTAGGTTTTTTCAAAAGTAACAGGTGGCAAAACTCTGATAGACTATCACAGTCAGGATATTGACAGTGATACAGTTAAGATGCAGAAGAGTCTTCGGAACTTTTTTTTATTTGATGGTGGAACTAAGGAGTCAAATGGAGGTCCTTTAGCTCACTAGGCAAGTACTTTACCACTGAGCCATGCTCCACCCCTGGAAAATTTGTTTTCCGAAACAGGGTCTCACTATGTAGGTCAGTCTCACCTTGGATTCACTATGTAGTGCAGGTTGGCCTTGAACTCGTAGCATTTCTCTTGCCTCAGCCTCCTAAGTGCTGGGATTACAGGTGTGCACCACCATGCCCAACAGAAACTTTTTAAAATGAGCAGGTTGTCATAATGATTATAACCACATATTCCCAAATCGAAAACATTCTCTTAAATTCCAGAATTGCCAAGTGAGATCTTAGAAGATATGTCACCTTAGGGATTCCATAATGATCTGTCACAGAGAGAATGCAGGGCAGTGTAGAATATTTACTCACTTTTCTTCTTTTCCAGGCGTTTTAGGCAATTGATAACCAGTTGCAAGTTAACTTGAAGGCAATCAGCTTTAAAGGTAGAGCTGAACATTATTTCACCACAAGATGAAGAGCTCACAAATATACTTTGTTGAGCAAGCTTTCCAGGGACAGAGAAAGGTTTTTATAAGTATTATGAGGGACTCCAGTTTTCCCATGCTTGCTTCATTCATTGAATAAGCCTGATATATGGAATTCTTAAGTACTTGCTTCTCTGTGGATCAGTTCCCTAGATATGACACTTGTAATACAGGTTAGGTTTAGGTTAGGTTATTAGATTAACCTAATAAAGGTTAGGTTTCCTTTGGTTTATCTTAATCCCCAGTGTTTTTACTGGAACCTTTTAGGGTTGTCCAGGAAGTTTCTGAAACAATAAAATTCTTTGGCAATCATCTCAGGAAGTAGAACAAAGGGAGACTGCCTGTCCCCAAGGAACATATTTGTCACCTAGGGAGGAATTATAAGACCTCCTGCTCAATAAAATATTAATGAATTTGAAAAAGGAATCCTCTTTGGAACCTGGAGAGGTCACATAACATTAAAGGCACATGGAAATGAGGGCACAGAATTATTCAGAAAAGTAGGGAAGACAGAAGCTTGAAAACTACACATTTATACATTTGTACATTGAGAAACACTTCTGAAAAATAATTAATACCAGAAACCAATGCACTTTTAAGGAAGGCAAAACCCACAAAATATTTCTGTAAGTTTAATGTATGCTTGAGATTAATTTTTTTTCTGCCTTTGACATCCAAAGATAAAGTTCCATAATCAGGGACAGTGCCGAATGTCTGTAATCTTAGCTACTTGAGTACCTGAGGAAGGAGGATCACAAATTTGAGGCCACTCTGGGCAACTTGACAAGACCCTATCTCAAAAGGTAAAAATTTTAAAAAGGGGCTGAGGATACAGCACAGCAGTAGAATACTTACTGAGTATTCACAACCCCTTGGATTCAAACCCCAGCATTGCAAAAAAACAAAACAAGGATAAAGTTCTTTCCTAAAATGAACTTTACATACTGAAGCATACAAGCAGAAAGATGTGCCAGTAAGAAAAATGTTACCTAAGCCACCTACTCCTCTTTTTATGACACATTTTCCCGCTTGTGCTTTTCTCTGAAATCATTGTCAAGTAATACAAACAGAGGAGGGATAGTTGTCTGACCTTCTCTTCGATATACTACAGAATCTTGAAAAATTACCAGCAAGGAACTAGGCAGCACATAGAGCTGGTTTGAATTCCTGCCCACTTAGGGAGAGGAATAACCAGCACAACAAGGTTATCCACCAGAGTAGCTTGAGCCCTCCCGTCACAAAAGTTCAATCTGAACACAATAAAGGAATTGAGTAGATATCCAGAGAATGGGAAGTGGAAAAAACAGATTGAAGTTCAATATTTTAGATTCCAAATGTCCCAAATACCTTTATAAATCTTCCTTTACTTCATCAATTCTTAAAATACAGTGGAAATAAGAACCTCAGTGGATTCAAATGAAGGCATTCCAAAAGAGAGTGATTGAGAACACATAGCTGATAGAAAGAATAGAAAAGAATAAAAATGAGAGATGCAAAAAAATTAGTAAGGAAAGTCTCCCAGTTTGAAATCTTCGTGAAGTCATTCAAAGACTTGAACCATACAAGAAATATGCTCGGTTAACATTCTCAAGTCTTAAAAGTACAGAGAAAACACTAAGCAAGCATTTATTATACTATGAAAACCACAATAATTGATTTGACTGTTGTCTTTTGCTCATTAGTGCAAATTTTCTGCATTGTAATTACTGTATTGCTTTGTATTTCATGTTTTCTACACCTGACTTCAGCATTAAGTACTTGTCCATTAAATATTGAAAGCATTTTTCTCTTATTGTACATGCCATGCAATAACATACAGTTTTAGTGCTTAACAATATTCCTTTTTTCTTTATTAAAGGGTATTTATTTTATTTTATTTATTTATTTATTATTATTATTTTTTTGGTGGCACCGGGTATTGAATTCACAACCTTGTACCTGTCAGGCAGGCGTGTAAGTCACTGAGCCAAACTCCTGGCCCTAGTTTTTTGAGACAGGGTTGCACTATGTAGTTCAGGCCAGCCTCGTTCATGTAGCCCAAGCAGGCCTCTAACTCACAATGCTCCACCTACCTCAGCCTCCTGGGTGCTGGGATTAAAGGTGTGAGCCACCACGCCCAGCTAAAGTGTATTTATTTGAATTAAAATAAGATGACCCAATTATCCGTGTAAGACCACAGATTAACTTAATGTAAATAATTTAATATGAATAACTTTTACATCTGGATTCCAGAGAATAATATAGATTCCAGAGAATAATACAAATTTTTGGAAATGTGAGGTAACTTTTGGTTATTTTAGTATCATTAACCCAAAACCATATTAGTTAAAAAAAAATTAGTTTATGTATCACTGAAATTCCTGTTACTATGGAATTTCTCACCATCAAGGTGTACCACCAAGCCTGGCGTGGTGGCACACACCTGTAATCCCAGCACTTAAAAGGCTGTGGCAGGATTGTCTTGAGTTCGAGGCCAGCCTGGACCGCAGAGCAAAGTCCTGTCTTAAAAAAAAAAAAGTACCACCCAAGAAATGAGGATTGCTGGAAGAGTTCTGAAATAGGATACGGTGGAGATAAGACCCACCTTTTTTGGGACTGCGGCACTGAACCCGGAAATTCCCCGTGTTTCACCAGTCAGAACACCTTTTTTTTTTTTTTTTTTAAGCAGACACACCTTTGCCTGACATCATCGTGTTACTGGGTAACAGCCAAAATTTTTTTTTTGCTTACATCTACTTGTGTTTGCTCTATCAACTTTGTATGAAAAACTAGCTTTCTGAGTGTATATCTCCATCTAGGAGAAACTGGATAGTCTCGAATACACCTGGATGATGGGAGTGTTTCTATCTTGGCAACTGTAAAGCCAGTTTAGTAAGCTAAGCAATGACCTGAAAGCCAGGATGCCAGTTATGGAAAAGATAGATTCACTGAATGACCACAGAACTTCCTTCTTGACCAGACGGAGTGAGAAGGAGACTATTAGGAGTACTATTAATATTCATAAAGCAAAGTCCTCTGATTTATGTTTTACCCAGTGGTGGTGGTGTGTGTGTGAGAGTGGCTGGTGATGGTGTTTCATAGTTCGATGATCATTTGTGCCCATACAAGTGAGAGAATATCAAAGTTGCAGGCTAAGAATTGCCTAGAGAGGGAACTGGATGTGGTGGTTCACACCTGTAATCGCAGCACTTGGGAGGCTGAAGCCTGAGGATGGCCATGAGTTTGAAACCTGCCTGGGTTACATAGCGAGACCCTGTCTAAACAAAACAAAACAAAACAATTCCCTAGAGTGAATCTTAGAAATTTGGTATTGTATTTGCATGTTAATTGCTTCCCCCTTCAGTGCTGGAGGTCAAACCCTGGGTCTTATGTCTGTTAGTATGGCACTTTGTATTCCTTTTTTTTTTTTTTTTTTTTTTTGAGACAGGGTCTTGCTATGTGTTTCAGACTAGCCTTGAATTCATCATATTGACCTCGAACTCCCGGTGCTTCTCCTGCCTCGGCCTCCCGCGTGCCAGGATTGCAGGAGTGTGCCACCAACCCGGTTTTGTTTTTTTTTTTTTTTTTTTTTTTTTGCGACACCGGGGATCAAACTCACAACCTCGCACCTGCCAGACAGGCGCTTAAGCCACTGAGCCAAACTCCCGGCCCTATCAGCCCGGTTTTGTTTGCTTGTTGAGACAGTCTCATTCTGTAGCTTGGGCTGGTCCCCCGGACCTGGCTATATAGCCTAGGGTGACCTTGAACTCAGAACCTCATGCCTCAGCCTTCCAAGTACTGAGATTTTAGGTTTTCGCCATCATGCCTAACTTATTTCTCAACTTCTATAGAGCTATTATCACAACTCTGTCCCTAAGAAGGATCTCTTAACTCTCCTGTCTTGGTTAACTCCGGATTGCCCGAGGTTCCTTACAGCCGGCTTCCCAAATCAGGACCAGAAATCCAGTCAAGGTAGCGTCGTTGATGACTGCACATCACGACTTTGTTTGGAACCCCCTAAAATTTACTGTAGTGAAAGGATGGAGGTGTCAATGTAAAATTAAATTGAGCAGCTTGGTTCAGCCCTATCCACTCGACTTATTTCAGGGAGAGTTCATTTTTCCACCAGAGGGGGCGCTGGACGCAAAGGGCAGGAGGGTAGCTCTTGGCGTCGCTTTCCGGCCCTATTTGTGACGCAATCTCTCAGCGCCAGGGGCGGGACGTGCTTGACGCCATCTCCGGGCGCCCAGCCTGGAGGGGGGCGCTGGGTGTGGGGCGGCTCCAGGGCCGGGGATGGCGGTTGCGGTGGCTCCAGGACGACCGGGAGGAGCCCAGGGAGCGCTGTGAGATGGGCCGGTGAGTGTTGTTAGGAGTAGTGGCCGCCAGATCGGCCTAACAGGCCGAAAAGGCCTAGGTTCGGAGCTTCGGGGGAAGTGGACCCAAGAGCCCCACCGGGCCGGGGCCTGAAAGCTGCGGAAAGAGGGAGCGAAAGAGGCCGCACCTAGATCCTCGTACGGTAGTAGTCTCTCTCCCTCTTGGAAGGTGGCGTCAGACCCTGGTGTCCCCTCGCCTGTGTCCGCGGGCCCGAGTGTCCGAGTCCTCGGAGCGGGAAAGGGGCCCCCAAACAAGGAAGCATCGCCTGCAGGGCCTGGCCTCCGTCCGGATGCTTGAGAGCTGACCCTCACTCTCTGGACGCGGAATATCTCATTTCGGGCCCGACCCTGATTGGATCAAGGATTTCGGGATCTCGGGAAAGCATAACCCCTACTCTTTCCCCCTATTCTCCCTCTCTGTCGGGCGCACTTCTCACCCTCTACGGATTAGATCTCTCGCAGGGTTCACTGTCTTAACTCTGACTCAAGCTTCTTGAGGAGCTTCCTTCTGGGTTGTGTTGGCAGCTTCGGGGACTGGTCCCCGCTGCGCGTTAGCCCGGTTGGGCTCACAAGCAGTGTCTTCCCCTTTAGAAATTCTCAGCAAGTCCCTCAAGAGAATGAGGTTTCAGATTGTGAGACTTTTTTTTGCTTTGTGGCAACCTAGCGCACGAACTTGGCTTTCTGTTGTCCTTCCGGCAGAACTCTTGGCTCTATTAATCCTTTTATTAGCTTGTGTTTGCTAGCCCCTCTGACCCACAGGCAGATTTTCTCCAAGATTTTAGTTACAGAAAGAAAGAATCTTTCTGGGAGTGAAGAAGTGACCCCAGTTTCGGTTGGGAAGGAAGGAGAAAACTAAATGCTTTTCAATTATTGAAACCATTAGCAAAGAAGGGATGCATAGCTTGTGCTTTCTGTGCAATGTGTGGAGTTAAAAAGTTGTTATTTGCCCTTGTTTTCCTATCTTTCCCCCTTTTGTATATCCCGGCGCCATGTCAAGTCTTAGATAAATGTGACCTTCGGTCTGGATGCTGGCTTGCAGTGTTCTGTGGAACTTGAACATGACAGTCAGTGGTTTCTAGTGCTTGTCCCTGTGGTTCTTCTCTTTGTTCACAGGTAAAGAATCCCTTCTGAAGTGTTGAATGCTTCTGGCAAGTGTGGATCCAGATGTTGATAGTGTAGTGGTAGTTTTGTTTCCCCATTGTTAGCTGTGTGCAACCAAAGTGGTGTTTTCACTTTCTGTCACATCCAACTGAGTTAGTGTAAAGTTGTCAGAACTTTTTACACACACAAACACACACACACACACACGAGTTTTTTTCCCTGAAAGACTGTTAATAAACTCCTCGTGAGTGACTCCCCCTTGACCTCTTTTTCTGCCCCAGAAACATAAATAATTGTTCTTTTTCCTCTAGTGCCACTTTTCTTACTCAAATGCCTCCACATCTCTGTAATCATAGGCCCTGAATAAGAATGAAATTCCTTGCTTCCTATTGTTCACATGGGAGCAGTGTTAAGTCTTCATTTTTATTTCTGTATTTACCAAAAATTCAGGTCGTACATAAATTTTTACCTTAAGAAATTTTACCTTTTAATAAGAAATCGACTAGAGAATGAGGAATATGATGTTGAGGAAAAAATGATGAAATCTGTTGCATAGCAGAATTTTTTTCAGAAGTGTCTTCCTATAAATTAGAGCTTAAGAGGGCTTTTACTCTGTCTAGGTGCTCTGATTAATATACTGTTGCCTCTGGAGAAGAGGATGGGCTTATTGTGTATTTTTAATGTTTGCTTATGGCTGTATAATTATAATTCCCCGTGGTGACCCTGGGGAGGATCAGAGGTCAGTCTTCTGCTTACTCTATCCCTTTTTCTTTTTTCTAGACTCCCAGATCAGCCGGGAGGACGCTTGCCACAGCTGCTTGGAAGCACCACCAGAAGTTCAGGTAATATAGGTTGGATACTTTGTTGCAGAAGAATATCTGGGATGCAACAGTGGAAAAACTAAATAGAGTGTGATATACAAAGCCCTTTCCAGATCCAAAGAACAGGAGTCTAGTTGGAAAACGTAGGTGCAAAGTTCGTATGCATTGAGATATTCAGACCAAGAAGATACTTTTTGACAGTGGACAAAAGTAATTGTGAAAGATGACAGTAAGAGAAAGGGAACACAGAACTTTTTTATGAATTGTATAGATCAAAGATAGCATATTTGGAAAAATGAAACAAGAATTTTGTGAAGTGGTGTTAGAGCAGACTTCCAGTGGAAAAGGACCCATTGACCAAAGGAAGAAAATGAAAATGGAAAAGGTAAATAAATTGAAGGTGGTTAATGAGAAGAAAAGAAGTCTTGCCAGACTAGAGAACAGGCAAGTTTATGTGAGGTCAGAAGAATTTTGTTGCTCTTTGGGGAGGAGGAGAAACAAACTGTAGAGCAGCAAGCTATTTTAATCACTCTTCCCAGAGGGCCCAAGTTGGATTACAGTTTCTTAGGGCAAAACAGGTACTATATTTGAAACTGTGTTTAGGGACCAACATTTGAAACAAAACAAAACAAAATAAATCTCAGGATTAACTTAGGTACTGGTGATAAGAGGCAAAGGAGTTTGATAGTTTAGTCAGTCTTGAGGGAGGGATAGGAGTGGATGAGATCATAGCCCAAATTAGGCTGGGGAAAGGAAGCAAGGATGAGATCATGCATTCAGGGGAAGAAGATGGCACATTATTTTTTGGTAGCAAAAGGAGAAATTTAGGAAAAGCCATCAGCAAAGATCATGTATTCAAAGCCCCCTTAAAATCAAAGGCTGAGAAGTCAAGGTCTTTATGAAAGGCATGATTAATCCTGAAGCTGTTAGTCTCTGAGGGTTGTGGAACCCTCAAGTTATTTATGTATTATTGAATACTCATCCTTATAGCTCTCTGTGCTTTGTGGTTTTCCTGATGGCTTCTATTGTCCTAGGCTGCTGAGCAGAGAGATAGCCTCCCCATCTGCCCTTCTCTCATACTTCTTTTTCTCGCCGGTCACCTTTGTTATATCTTCCTCTGTGGGCACTGTTCTTGCTTTTTTTTTTTCTCTTTAGTGTTTCTGTAGGTTACTTTTCTTTGCCTCTGATTTGTTCCCTAGCAGATGTGGGCGCCCCAGCCAACAGCAGAAAGGGGTGCAGGGAAGCCACAGAGAAGTCCCTTCTGATGTCCCAAGGAGCAAGCCAGCCCCTTCCAGGCTCCAGGAACACCACAAAGCAATATGAAACCTGTTCATGAGAGGAGTCAGGAATGCCTTCCACCAAAGAAACGAGACCTCCCCGTGACCAGCGAGGATATGGGGCGAACTACCAGCTGCTCCACAAACCACACATCCTCCAGTGATGCCTCTGAATGGTCCCGAGGGGTTGTGGTGGCCGGGCAGAGCCAGGCTGGAGCCAGAGTCAGCCTGGGGGGTGATGGATCTGAGGCCATCACTGGTCTGACAGTGGACCAGTATGGCATGCTCTATAAGGTGGCTGTGCCACCTGCCACCTTCTCACCAACTGGCCTCCCATCTGTGGTGAACATGAGTCCCTTGGCCCCCACGTTTAATGTAGCGTCTTCACTGATTCAACATCCAGGAATCCACTATCCCCCAATCCACTACGCTCAGCTCCCATCCACCTCACTGCAGTTTATCGGGTCTCCTTATAGCCTTCCCTATGCTATGCCACCTAATTTCCTACCAAGTCCCCTCCTTTCTCCTTCTGCCAATCTCACCACCTCTCACCTTCCACACTTTGTGCCATATGCCTCACTCCTGGCAGAAGAAGCCACTCCTCCCCCCCAACCTTCATCCCCAGCTCATTCATTTAACAAAGCCCCCCCTGCCACGTCCCCACCTGGGCAGTTGCCACATCACTCAAGTACTCAGCCACTGGACCTTGCTCCAGGCCGGATGCCCATATACTATCAGATGTCCAGGCTACCTGCTGGATATACCTTGCATGAAGACCCTCCAGCAGGTGCCAGCCCAGTTCTTAACCCTCAGGAGGGCCAGTCTGCTCTGGAAGCAGCTGCTGCCAATGGAGGACAGAGACAACGAGAGCGAAATTTAGTAAGGCGAGAAAGTGAAGCCCTTGACTCGCCCAGCAGCAAGGGTGAAGGCCAAGGACTGGTGCCAGTGGTAGAATGTGTGGTGGATGGACAATTGCTTTCAGGTTCTCAGACTTCACGGGTGGAGGTGACGGCACCAGCACACCGAGGGACCCCAGACACCGACCTGGAGGTCCAGCGGGTGGTTGGCGCTTTAGCTTCTCAGGACTATCGTGTGGTGGCAGCTCAGAGGAAAGATGAATCCAGCCCCCTCAACCTGTCCCATCATACTCCTGACCATCAGAGTGAGGGACAAGGGTCAGCCAGGAACCCTGCAGAGGTGGTAGAGAAGAATCAGGCCCGTGGGTTCTACCCTCAGTCCCATCAGGAACCAGTGAAACATAGACCTTTACCCAAAGCAATGGTTGTAGCCAATGGCAACCTGGTGCCCACTGGAACTGACCCAGGCCTGCTGCCTGTGGGCTCGGAGATCCTGGTGGCATCAAGTCTGGACATGCAAGCCAGAGCCATCTTCCCAGACAAGGAGCCAACGCCACCCCCTATTACCTCCTCCCACTTGCCCTCCCATTTCATGAAAGGGGCCATCATCCAGCTGGCTACAGGGGAGCTGAAGCGGGTGGAGGACCTCCAGACCCAGGATTTTGTGCGCAGTGCCGAAGTGAGTGGGGGACTGAAGATTGACTCTAGCACGGTTGTGGACATTCAGGAGAGCCAATGGCCTGGATTTGTTATGCTGCATTTCATGGTTGGTGAGCAGCAGAGCAAAGTGAGCATCGAGGTCCCCCCTGAGCACCCCTTCTTTGTATATGGCCAGGGTTGGTCCTCCTGCAGCCCTGGGCGGACTGCACAACTCTTCTCTCTGCCCTGCCATCGACTACAGGTGGGAGATGTCTGCATCTCTATCAGTTTACAGAGCTTGAACAGTAACTCAGTTTCTCAGGCCAGCTGTGCTCCCCCAAGCCAGCTGGGTCCCTCCCGAGAAAGGCCTGAGAGGATGGTCTTGGGACCCAGAGACCTGTGTGACAGTGAGGGGAAGAGCCAGCCCACAGGAGAGGGCTCCCATGTGGTAGAGCCCTCCCAGCCTGAGCCTGGCGCTCAGGCCTGCTGGCCAGCCCCGAACTTCCAAAGATACAGTGTGCAAGGGGAGGAGGCACGGGCTGCGCTGCTCCGTCCCTCTTTCATTCCACAAGAGGTAAAGCTGTCCATCGAAGGGCGTTCAAATGCGGGAAAATGAACGTCTTTCCCAAACCAGGACTGGGGCTTTTACCCCAGAGGTGAGCCTCACCATGAGCAGGCAGAGGATTTGCACACGCCGAGCAGGGAATGGCTCTCTTGGCAGTGAGATTTAGGGGGGAAGGGGAGGCATGAAGGCAGCCTCCCAAGGCAAGATCTGTTGCTCATTACCCCTTGGCATCCTTTTAGCACAGCCCCAGGGGGTGCTGTGATAGGGTGCAGCAGGCCTGGGGCAAGAAAGGGAGGGGGTGCACATAGGAAAAGAAACATTCCAAAATCAGGGCCTCCCTGCTCTTTCCTCCCTATCCCTAGCTCCTGCAAGGGACAGTATAGGCTTTGGGGGCAGGTGGCAGAGAGAGGGAGCAATGAAAGAGCCAAAAATGATGATCCACAGCTTATAGTAGCAGTAAAACTGAAGTGTTTTTGTTTTGTTTTGTTTTGTTTTGTTTTCCTTTTTTGTGGTGGGAGGGCAGGAGGCCCCATGGTAGAAATAAGAGGGTTCCCACCCAGAACCTTCTTGTGAGAGATGTGCACTTTAAAGGGTGATTTTTGTTACAGATATCTATGGCTGAGTGTGTGGGAGAGGAGCACCCTCATCTGCAGAGCTCGCTTGATCCTCGGCTTCAGCCCTTTCCCATCTCTCCTTACCATGCCTCCTATGAGGCTTCTAGCAACTTGGAGGCCAGGAGAGAGAGAAGCCCTTGTAGAGTTCAGTGTGGAGTTCTGCCTTGCCAGGGACCCAGTCAGGGGACTTTGGGAGAAAGACCTCACAGCCAGGTGACTGAGCTCAAGGTGGGGCTTCTGGAAAGGTAGCTGACCTAACAGAGTTCCTCCTACTCACTATGCCAGGCCTGCTTTGAGATTTTCTCGTCTCTAGTCGGTAATGGTGGCTTTGGAAAGAATCAGTGGACCTTTTCCCCAGGCACCTATACCCCTCTGTTGTCTGTCTATGTTGTGCCTAAGTGCCTGCACTGCCCCCACCCTTCAGCCACTCTAGCATCTGCATGGCGTCTTGAGCTGGGCCTTGTGTAGCTGTGCTGCCTTTCCTCTTCTGCAAAAGTGGCTTTGTCCACTCTGGCCAAGACCTCTAATTTCTGGTATGTAGGGGTCTCTGGTTTCCCTATCAACTAAAATGTTTGTTTTTAAGAACTCTTTAAGTTATGGCCCTTCCTCTTTTACTGCCACATACCTTGGGGGAAAAACAAGAAGGGAACCATGCCCTGGACCAGGGCAGATGCACCTGGCTGGGCAAGTCCCATTCTGGTATTTTCACATGTCCCCCTTTTGTGTTATTTCACTGCCTCTCCTAGCATTCAGTTGTCTCCAAGCCATCCTCTCCCACCGCCAGCTCTAAGGTTCTAGGATAGTCTTAGTAAGATTTTAATACCTGAAGTACATTTCATTTCATGATTTCTTCTGCACAGAGTATTTTCAATCTTAGTTGCATGTGCTACCCATTGTCATAACTTTCCACAATTTTTAGCATCAGCTTGAACTGTGGGATTCTACTGGGTATTGGGATTTAGGCTCCCCCACCAGTTAGCGGGTGGGTGAGTGGTCTTGTTTGTTTGATGGGGGGGGGGAATCTTTAGACTCTTGAAGGCAACTCAGGGTATTGTCCACCCAACTCTGGTTAGATTTCTCCCAGGTATGATCCTGGTATTTCCTTTTATTGATGGACTGGCCAAGACCTGGCCTTTCAAGGGTCCTGAATCTCTGAGGTCTCAGTTCTACCCTGTCAAAAACTGTAGGCAAGTCTTATGACCTCTCTTTCACTTCCTCCCCAGCTGCCAAATGGGGATAAATAATCTTACCTACCTCCTGGGGGGAGGGGAAGTTCTGAGAATGGAGTCATTCTTAGTGTTCAGGTGCTAAAGGTTGTTCTCCTGGGGGAACAGAATGACTGAAACTGGCTTGTTTGCTACAAGCCCTACACTCCACTGTTTCATTCCTTGAGAGCAGTTACCTGGTCAGTGAGCTTTGCAGAGTCCATCCAAAGGAGGCTCCTTACCTGACCATAAGTTCTTCAGTCTCTGATTTATGTCAGAACCAAATACCAACTTTGTACTGCTTTTAAGATCATGTCCTTTCCCCTTTCTATTCCCTATTCTCTCTGAATGCTGCTTTCTCTGACTTGTTTCCTACAGTGGGGCCCTGTGGGGTTGAGTCTCGAGGAATCTCCTTAGATGAGAATCTTGGGCAAAGACCTCATCTCTGGCTATTTCATGAGCAACCTATTTCTAGGGATTATTATATACATGGGTTTCTCACAAACATCCTTCTTCGTCGGAGGGCTCATCAGCAGAATATAGTGACACAGCAGACTGAAGAAATACCCACCGTAACACCAACTGAGCTTCTTCCTCATAGGACAAACCTGTATTTTAATCAGTTGTAAGCCAAGTAGTTTAAGTCAAATTACCCCGCACTTAGGCAAGTTGTGACTTCCCAGTCTGGTAACACCCAAGTCCTTAAAAGAGAAATTGTGGGAGACCTTGGCAAGTTCAACCCTGACATTGCTGTTGTCTGTTTCTTGCTGGTGAAGCAGTACCAGCAGCACCCCCTCACATTGTGCCATGTATATGTAGCATGTTAATACTTGATTTTGCTAAGCTGCAGAGGTAGCTTTCTTTCATAAAGTATGGTCTCCAGGAAAAGAAGCTCTGTCCTCTAAATCTTGGTCAGAACTGTCATTGCCCTTGCCTTTTCCTCTGGTTCACTCTTTTCCCCCAGACATGAGAAATAAAGAGTAAACTGATGTTACCTATTTTTCCTTATAGGAGTTACCTGAGTTTGCAGGAGACACGAGAGTAGTTTTTGGAGAGAGAGCATTTAAATGGGAAGTTGTCAGCTTTTTGGGAATGGGCAGTTGACAAAGGCTGGTCGGTCCCCAGTCAGTAGTAGGATATTCCCAGAGCTTAGGGATAGAAAGAACTACTAAACTCTGGAACATTTCTGTATGAATTTGGAAGAAGCGAAACCTGCTAGAGGATGTTTCAAAAGATCCTAAGACTTAGATCACCATTCCTGTCAAGTTTATTATACTTGGGGGCCGGTGGTTTAGCTCAGCAGCACAGGTGCCTGATTGGCAAGCATGAAGTTGTAAGTTCGAGCACCGGTACCAAAAAAAAAAAATTATTATACTTGGGAAAGGGATCTGATCTGGGAGTTGAGTGTAGTACTGTACCCATCAGGAGAGGTCCCAGCAGATCTGGGCTGATGATTCTATACTGTTGGTCTCAGTTGGTAGTAACATCATGGCCTTTCCTCTGTGCTGCTTTGCCACTGCTGCTCTTTGCTCACTGTCCTGCCTGCTGCCTTCTGTAGCTCCCTGTCCTTCCATGTCTTTGGCCATGTAAATTAAATTCAGGCATTTATTCTTATCTGTGTTTTGCCAGTGTTACTGTATAGCACAGTCATGTTGAGTAGGGATGGTATGTAATGCTGCTGGTGGTCTGATGAATCCAAAGGGATATGGCTTCAGTGGTATCAAGAGCTCTCTAACTCCAAGATCTGCCTGTCTTGAGAAAGAAAGAAGCGGTTCCTATGAGAGGGTATGTTCTGTTGTATTCTTTTGTGGTATCTTGTATTCTGTTTTAAGAACTGAGTAAGGAGGAACCACATTAGGGCCTGTGCCAGCATCCCAGCAAGATTCATGTAGCTCTACATGGATTCTCGGGTTGGGAGAGGGTTTGAAGTTTGGCTGATGTAGCCCCTCCAGTAGGGTTTAGTTTTATTTTTTTCCAGTGAGTATCATGGTGATTTAGGGGAAGCACAGGATGGTAATATTTAAACCTGCAATAAGCAGGCATATGGTAGAGTTGACTGATCACACTGAAGCTGAAAGTGGACACGGAATGACTGGGAAAGGGCTTAGGTCCATTGGAGTAAAGATAACCGCATTAACTGAATTGGCCATGGGAGATTAGGCCATAGTCTTAGAAGCAAAATAAATAGAGCAGAGGCCAAGTTTTAGGGAGATGTCTTGACTTCCTTGGGCTAAGTTTATTAAACCACACTGAAGCTACAGTATTTTCCAGATGGGAAAAAGTGTACACTACAGGAACTGGGAATATAATTCTGTGGTGTAAGTGCCTGGCAAGCACAAGGTCCTGAGTTCAGTTCCTAGTACCAAAAAAACAAAAAACAAAAAAACAGTGTACACTACAGTTGAAGAGATGAACCCTGCTAGGTTGGATATTGATCAGGAACCTATTAGCCCTTTGCTGCAAAGCCTTCCCCCACCCTCCGGCTTCCCTGAGGTAGGAAAGGTCTCCCACATTATGCAATAATAAAATAAGCCTCTGTATCTTCACAGTTGTCAGTTGCTCTTTCAATTCTAGGATCCATCAGACCAGAAGCCTGGTCTGGGCCTCAGATGACACTGGCCCTCGATGCTAGAGTCGGCTGCACTCTCTCCTTACTTGCAGACTATGCACAGTGCCTGGGGCAGAAGGAGCAGAGGTAGTGTGGGTTTTCCTGCTGAGCCTCCCCAGCAGGAACAGTAGTAATAAATGCACTTTTCACACTAAAAGTTTATTAGTTCTCCTGTTAAGCCTAGATCTTCCCCTAGTAGATTACAAACTCAAAGTCTGATCCCAAAGCCATTCCACTGCAAATGCCCAGCAGTGAAGATGGCCCCATATTGGGTTCCTGTCTCCAGTGTGTGTGGTAGCAACCCATGTGCCTTTACCCATTGTCAAACTTGCATCTATTCTGTCTTTATGACTGTCATGGGGACTTAGGTTTTCCAGAGAGTGAGAAAGAGAACACTTATGACAGTGGTTTTACACCCATCCCTGGATAAGGAGTTTGCACGTAGTAGTGAACTGTGAGGGTTAGTGAGCTGCTGGTCCTGCTGAAGGCATGGTTGGTCCCTCATACTTGCTTCATACATGCATTGAAGGGAATCTGGATTGTGTTGGGGAAGACTGTACTCATGGCTGTTTTGAAGTATTAAAATAAGACTGTCCCCTCAAAAATTCCTAGTCACACAGGATTCCTGTAGCCCAAACAGTATAAGTTCCAGCTGCAGAGAGCAAATTGCTCTCAGCTTGCACAGCACCTTAGGGGAGGGAAGAATATATGGGTAGGGAATGGGGTGGAGAAAGGATGGGAATTTGGTCATCCAGGTGGCTTTAGGGTCCTAAAGATTAGAGAAGGATGGCACTGGGGAGGTCTGGTTGGATCTGATTTGTGTAGGAGTTCCCTGTAGATAAATTACTGATCCCCCAACTACTATCCCCGGTATGTAATGGCTGAATTAATATGTAATCAACTGCATTGTATCTAAAGCCTTAGAACTAGTCAGGTGCTCCCCCCACCCAATACCATTTCTTACCCTCTAATCCTACCTGATCTTTAACAAAGCATTAATAATTCTAAGGATAATCTCTATTTTGTTGTGCTTTTTTGTAACTGTTTTAAATAAATCAATTTGTACTGTATATTTGTACTTTTGTGAGATCCTTTTTGCTGTTTTACCATTTTAAGTCTCTGTACTTGGCTACACACAGATTGTATTTTTATTGTTAATGCTCTTCTTATGGATACCTGCATTTAACTTGTGGATTATGTAAACAATATATATCAATATCTATATATCTATATATCTATCTATATAAACTACTAGCTTTTCCTTTTGGTGTGTGCGCCTCCTTCCTACCAGCCTCAGGTGGTGGCCACTGGGTGGGGTGGGGGTAAAAATGCTTTGTGGGAGCACTTGAAATGGAATGCAAATGGTGCCCTTAATGTAGTGAGCTCAAGGCAGATGGTGGGAGCTATCTAAAGCACGGTCTGCTATTGATAGAATGTTTACCTGTATATGTAGATACCAGCAAAATCAATCAGAAGGACCTGTTAGTGTCCTTACTGCTGGCCTTTTCCCCCAGTTCTTTTCTTTGCTCAGGAATAGGGTCCAAAATTGCTTAAGTCAGCCCCAATCATAGTTATTACTCCTAAATTAGGTAGCTTGCCACCAGTTCAGTGAAAATATGCAAAAGCATAGTACTCTAAGACACATAGAAACCTGTGTGCCACAAATCGTACATATGTGTGTGTATGTGTTCCTGTCTGCTTGAACCTCTGGTGGTACTTATTCGCATGACTATCCCGTTGGGTGGCTTCTACCACCTCATAATTCAGATCAGGTCAGCAGTAAGACATACTGTTCACAGGCCTGGTGTGAACACCTTAAGTCATTTTTTGCTAATATTATTTCCATTTGTGGATGGGGGAAGCAAGACATACCGGTTAAATAACTTGCCCAGCATTACACAGCTAGTAAATGGCAGAACAGGTTTTTGTTTTGTTTTTTGGTGCTGGGAATTAAACACAGGGGCTCATGCTTGCTGTTGTAGGTAAGGCTTCTACCACTGAGCTACATCCCCAGCCCAGCAGGGCAGTTTTGAACCCAGAATCTAATTTGTGAATCTGTATTTACTTAGTGTTGTGGGGACTAAATGAGATAGTCCATATAAAGTGATCACAGTAATCCTTGGCACAACCATCTTGAAACATCCCAAATAGGGCTTCAATATTGAACTCTGTGAGAGAAAGCCATTTGGATCAATTAAGTACTTTCTTTTAAATGTAATTTTCAAAACATTTCAGTCTGCCTAGTAGGAATTCACCCTACTTTGGGTGTCATATGACACTATTAGACAGCACTAGGTCTATGGAGGTCAGAGAGGAGGCCAAGTCTCCCTGTTATGGTATTGGAAGAGGCCCACATTCCCGGCATAGTTATTTTTCTGGCTACAATTTAACTAGGGCACTTCCTTCTGGACCTCAAGATCTATAATTATCTAAACTGTACACAACCTTTGGTGCAGGCTAAGGAAAGTTCTCTAGTTGTTCTGACCATCACAGAAACTTCAGAAATGACTTCAGCATTTGTCTTCTCCATTTGCCAGTCATTCTGATCTAGTCTTTGCTACTGTTGACTTGAGTTCTTATTCCTTTAATTCTGAGTTTTCCTCAATGGCTTTTATTCTGCCTTGGCTCTGGGGAATAAATAAAAAGTTAGATAAGCTCTTCTCTCAAACAGGAGTTCAGAAGTATATGGAATATTGCAACCATTTCCATAAACATATTCCTGGATACAGCTTGCTGCTCTTTGAGATGGGATTTTAAGTGCCTGACAAAATGTATTTTGCTTGGAAAAGTAGCTTGCACCTAGTTTCAAGTATACATAGTGTTTAGAGAATACCAGTTGTGAGGAGAGGCTTCTGCTACTTCCTAAGTTTGGAAAAGGTAAGCTAAGTTTACGTAGCCCATAGAACTGTAGGTATCAATTATTATGGTTGTGGGAATGAATTCTCAAAGTCAGGGTCAGTTCTTTCTTCAGTGCCACAGTTATTCTTCATCAACCTTTTTTTTTTTTTTCTTGGTACTGGGAATTGAACTCAGGAACTTGTGCTTGCCAGGCAGGCGCTTGTACTGCTGAGCTATATGCCCAGCCCACTTTGGGCTTGTAAGCCTATGCTGAAAAGCACCCTTCCTTGTAAGGGACATGGGCTTGGACAGCCTATGCTGAAAAGCACCCTTCCTTATAAAAGAGCAAGTCACAAACTTGAAAACTCAGCTCTTTCCTGGCTCGCCTCATTGGCTAGAATAAACTGAGACAAAAAGCAGGAAAGGGCCAGTAAAGATAAAGATAAAATTAATTTATTTGCCCTCACAACTTCATGGGCTATTACTGGGGCCCTATAGTCCCATGAGCCCAGCCTGCTACAGTGGCTGGGGAGTCCAGTTCTCTGGAGTACCTGCTTCCTTGCCTAGGGTGCCTTGAGCTGGACCCCTCCTGATCCTATTACCCTGCTCCCACATGCAAGGGGTGCACAGGTCTGCCTGCAACAAACCCATATCTGCCTCTGGCAGCAAGGATGGCCTTGTAGGTGCCTTCAGCACTGAGCCCTGTGGGCTTGGTTGGGGGGAGGGCAGAACGGAGAGGGCTTCAGTGCAGAGAGCTGCTGTTCTGCTCTTCAAAGGCCATCTTGCCCAGAAGCTGGCTGTCCAACTCCACCCCACTCACAGGCAGCTGGAAGAAGTTCATTTCAGCTGCTAAGGCTGCCATGGCAGAAGGGTCCTGGCCAAACTGAGCTCGCAACATGATGTCCATTTTTTCCAGCCTCCTCTTGAGTCGCTTGGCCTCTCGCTCTCGGATGAGCCGGGCCTGCCGTTTTTCTGGGGTTTCATTAGCTCGCTTCAGCCTCATGGCCTCCCGATCTCGCTGCAGGCGGCGCGCCCTCTGCTCATCTGTCTCTTGCATGCGCTGCAGGCGCTTGGCTTCACGGTCCCTCATGCGTCTGACCTCCCGCTCCTCTGGGGTCTCATTGTCCCGCCGACTCTTCTTAGCTGTACGCTCTCGTTCTAGCCGCTGCAGCCGTACTTCCAAAGGCTCATTCTGTCGACGCAGGGCCCACTTGCGTACACTGGGGGTCTGGGCTTCTAGCAGCTTCCGGTAGGCAGCACAGTTGTTGCACACAAGCAGAATTCCAGCAGGGTACACTGGAGGACTGAAAGCAATGTCCTTCCCCTCAGTACTGGAGGGGCCCTCACTGTGAACTGAGGGTAGGGATTCCATATTAAGTACTTCAGGAAGTTTCTCACTGGAAAGCAACATTTTATATGGTTAGTGTTTCTTTGTATGAAAGCTCACATATTCAGCCCTAATTTACTCTTTTCTACCAGACCAAGTTCATGACTGGAGGCATTTTTATTTTTTTTGAGACGTGGCTTTGCAATGTAGTTTAGGCTGGCCTTGAACCCACTATGGAACCTAGATTGGCCTTGAACTCACTGCAATCCACCTGCCTCAGCCTCCCAAGTGCTGGGATTACAGGCATGCGCCACCACGCCCAGCTAAAGGTCCATTTTAATGCTTGGGAAACCCCTTCTGTTTGGGCTAGGGTGTCTACCAAGTCTCAAAGCCTACCTGGAATAAAAGACTGAGCTACCTGCCACACCAGAAATCAACCTGGATAATGTGAAGTTATGTGACGGAATAGGGCCAGGCCTACTGTGCAAATGAAGGGACCTGGAGGTGGCGGCTTCCATTGCCTCACCTCCTCCCATGAAAGGCAGTCTCTGTACTGCACTTCAGGCAAACCTGGTAAGTTCCAGTCTTCCTAGGACACAATGGAGACTATGTCCTCATACCAGGTTCCTCTAAGCACCTTGCAACTTCTTTCTTCATGCACTATTGTAAACATTCTTGCACTTCTTTCCATCTCTTTCTAGTTGAATATATTCAGATGAATAAAGAAATGGGAATTCACTTCCCTTTGGGGACATCTAAGTGGTACTTCCTAGCCTCATTACTAGTATTTTTAAATAGACATGTGTCACTTGACTTTGTACTACCTATTACTAGCCTTTTCTTTGACTTGGGAAAGCAGAACCCATACCCAGTAACTTGCTCCCCAGCACAACAGGGTAGGTACCCAGCTAACCTGTTGAAAGTGGCATGGCTGGTGAAACGGGCTCCACACACAGCACAGTTGGACCGCTGGTCCTCCGAGTGGATTAGGAGGTGGCGACCCAATGACCCTGGTGAGCTAAGGGCCCGTCCACAGACAGGACACATGTAGCTCTTGGCACTCACCACTGCTGCAGTATGCTGTAAAACAAAGCCCTAACTTGTCAATTTGCACTACTCCAGGACAATCTACTCACTTGACTTTCTGAGAAAAATGCTCTTTCCTTAGTTTCAGAACCAGGGACTTGCAACTATTCTGTCTGTATAGCTCCTGAAAGTCACAGCTTGTTGTGTTAGTGGGTCTTCAGATGAACTTAGTCAAATCATTGTTTTGATTTCATTACCTTGAAGTCTGACCAAATTCTAAGACAAATGCCTGGTCTGAAGAACAGTGGGGCTCCAGAGCTCTCTTCAGAACTTGAGAGGAATTCATGTTCAGAACCATTTAGTTCTATTTCTCTGGCTCACACTATGCAGGTAAGCAAGTGCCTTTCAAGAGTGATGAACTGCTGTGGCGCACACCTGTAATCCCAGCACTTGGGAGGCAGAGGCAAGAGGATCACCACGAGTTTAAGGCCAGCCTGGGTTACATAATGAGTTCAAGGCCAGTGTGGACTACATAGCAGAGACCTTATCTCAAAAACAACAAAAAAAGACAGTGATGAAGGCCAAATCTAGGAGCTGGCTGTGAATACTGATCATATCTTTCCTCATTCTTTTAGAAGACAGTCTGTGAAACAAATACTTCTTGCAAACTAATTGGTATGAGCCAGGCTACTCTGTGCCCTATGTACTAATGCCTTGTCAATATGGATCACAAGGCACAGGTGCCCTAAAATTGGATCAGGGTAAACAGAAGACAAAAGACTCTTACACTGATTCCCATGCTTATACTTCTACTGGTATTTCAGAAACATGTCAGTTAATTTTTTTTCTTTGAAAGCCTTCATTATTAATGTTAGTTTCTGTTTCACTATTAAATATATGCATTAATTTATTATTTTTTTGCCTTAAATAATTTAGAAAAAATGATGACACTTAATTTTTATACTGTGTCTGCCTGAAACCCAGAACCTATTTCCCAACAAATCCCACTTACTTGTTATTTTTGGGGTGCTGGGGAATCAAACCCAGGGCCCTGTGCATGCCAGGCAAGAGCATTACCACTGAGCCACATCCCCAACCCCCACTTACTCTTTCAGAAGTTCTAAGAATTGGAGAGGAGTCTTATGGAAGCAAAAACCCAAGATGCTTCAGAAGCCAGAGGCAAAGGCCAATGCAGGATCTGGGCTATAAACAAGCCATGGGCACTTGGGTCAGAGCTCATGGCTCCCCATGCCGTACCTGGTATACATGAGCAATCAGCTGCTCCCGGCTCCCACAGTCTAGCTGACAGAGGGGACACTGGCAGAGTTCAAGCAAAGGATCAGAATTCAGATTCTCTGTGACCTGCAATTTAATGAACAGGCAGTTCATGAAGAGACTTCATTAGTCTCTTCCCTGCTCACACCTCTTTAACAGGGTTAAAAGGAGCACATTCTGAAGTCATCTGTTTTTAGGTTTCTATTGTGGGCTGAAGGGAAAAGTAATGTTTGAAAGGGAATTAAATTTGATTACAATCTTCATTTTCTCCAAAGTTTTCCACCATGAGGACACAGGACTGTCCCAGAGAGAGTTGCTATTTTACCTAAGAAACACTGCAGTAAAGGATTAGCATCTTTCTTGTCATGCTCCTTGTAGGAGTCCTCAGGAAACAATTTAGTGAGAAAGTGACACCTCAGGTAACATTTTGACAAATTCACAGGCATATTCTAGTACACCTTAAAAAGTAAGCTTTCAGTTTGTAAAGGTGGCTGTTCCACCTGGAAAGAAATGGGGCATTTTAGGAAAGAGAGCTGTAGTGGGTGGTGGGTTGCAGGAGTGGAAAACAAAAGCCAGCATGATGAGGGCTGTGTCTGAGGGGCGGCTTCTGGTGCTGTGAAGGAAGAGTGTCAAGACTGCGACATACGGGTGAGATGCATCAGGGCTGATTAGAAGGGTAAGGCATTCCAGAACTCAAGAGCCATTTGTGCTGGGCATGGTGGCACACTCTTATAATCCTAGCATTTGGAAGGCTGAGGCAGGAGGATCACCATGAACTTGAGGTCAGCCTAGGCTATACAGTATTTTCAAGACCAGCCTGCCTGAGCTACATAATGACTCTGTCTCAAAAAAAAAAAAAAAATTCTTTAAAAAAGCCATTTTTCACTTGCCTCATGCTCTACTAGTTTGTTCCCACCAACAGGCTGCTCTGCATTCTCTAAGTCTTTTTCCACTTTGACCACCCCGCCATCTTCCTCTGATGTGTGGGAAGAGACTTCATCTTGTGTGGTCTCCTCTTCATCACCCTCACTGTCACCTGGAACATACAAACTGGTCACTTGTTCTGATTTTTGCAGGGATACATCCTGAGCTGCTGTCCACCCTGCAGTTTGCAGCATATACTGAAAAACATGTTCAGATCTTCCGTAATATAGTTTAAATTAATGTCTAGTTGGGCACAAATCATATTAAGTGGAAAGCAGCTATCACTGTTATGTCATATACACACAAGTGAAAGAAATGGAGACAGAACTACATTGGAAAATAGTTATTGGGTCCTCTACATTAACACAAAAATAATCCTTATGAATGAATAGTTCTCAAATATCTCACACTTCAAATCATACCTCTCCAAGCACCTCATAACAGGCTCTTTCCCACAACATACAACTTCTGACTTACCATCATTTCTTGCTGATATTTCACTTAACTTTTCTCCAAAATCTCTGCATAATTTCTCCATGGTGTCACAGACTATTTTACCCTGAGCTCCACTACTATGTTTTCTCCCAACAAATCCTAAGGAAACACCAGTAAGTTTTTCTTCCCTAATCAATAAGAAGGCAGTACTAAATTAGTTGGAAATGATGTCACTCTAGAAAGTCTGTTCATTACAGTAGAAAAATTAGCACAGCAACCTCAGGCACTTCGTTGTGGTATTCAACTCTGTTCTTACTCCACTAGTGATGCAGCATTCAAAACTCAATATACTTTTTTTTTTTTTTTTTTTTTTTTTGGTGAGACAGGGTCTCACTATGTAGTTCAGGTTAGCCTTGAACTCACTACGCAGCCCAGGATGGTCTTGAAGTCTCAGTGATCATCTTGCCTCAGCTTCAAGAGTGCTGGGATTATAGGATTGTAGCACCACCACACCCAGTGCAATATATCTGTTATCTCTATTGTTTCTTTGCATTATCTGATGGATAACTAAATGCCTTAAGTGGAAGGAATGGTTTTTCTTTACTTTAGCTATTTCTTGTGACTTAAGTAGAACTGAGTTTTAGTTTTGGGGGCAGGATGTGGCTGGTTTGCATCAGCTGATGTTTTTTCCTCTATTACTTATAAAATGGTTTAAAAAAAAGGTTTATAAAAAAGTTCACTGCATAATAACAAATGGAGTTCTTTCTAAAACTAAACTAGCATCCTAACAATCACAAGAGGAAGCCAAACCTATGTAAGCTGTCAGAATCCAGCCCTATCCCAGCTTCACCCACATCTTGGACTCCTGGACCTGATGTAAGTAAAGAGACATACATGACAGAGTCTTTAGGCTCTTTGCATCCACAGTGAGATTCAAATTTTCTCACTAATAGTGCTGCTTATCTTCTCTCTACTATTTTTTACATAAGTTAAAATCTACCAGTGTCTGGACAAAACTGGTTACATTCTCTTTCTTTGTGAGAAAGTCCCACCTTTCATCATAGTTACTTATGTTTATACACCAGCAGGCTGAAGGACTGGATTTGGGTCTTACAAAGTCGATGGTATATATGCCATAGTCTCAACCTGAAGCTTCTTTTATTAATTTGTATCCAGCTCAAGGATTGGTACAGATTAAATCATACCATATTTTCTTACCAGCTTGCTATTTGGAATACTTGTAAGCTTAATATAAAACAACGTTGTATTAAACATATTTTTGTATGTATCAACTATCCAAATACATCTCTAGTAGAAAGAGAAAGAAAAAAAAATAAGGTGTGCTATCTAGAGGGAAGATACATTTTTTCCAGAATCGAAACTTACTAAACTTTTGTAGATGTTGCTATTTTTACCTGTGTTACTCAAGAAACTGATGAGTTCCACAGGTTTTCTAGAAATTTGAGGCTCATTTTTCTGTACTTAATGATTAGTCGCTAACTTTTTTTTACTGGCTGTTGTTGCTTAATTATTCATTTGGGGAAAACTGTGGTTCCTAGAAAGTTGTAGAACTTCCTCACTTTTTGTTCTCCCCAGTCTCACACTGTAGAAAAATCAGAAATGTCACTCTGAGTTGATACTAGTAATAATTAGTATCAAATGGATGAGACCAAGAATGTGTGGAAATCTTCCTACAAAATAACCCATTTCAAAATGTATCTGTTCATGCAGGTTATGGAGCAATCCAGTCTTTTCTATCTCCTAACCAGAGATCTACTCTGAGGGCTGTGGTATAGGAAGATTCAGAGTATGCCATTTTATATACTGTATAATCTCATCACTAAGCAACTCTTATAAAACATTAAAACTAAGCCCTTCAGCAAAAATTCATCAATGCCACCCTTGTTAATTGTGAATAGATCCTAGGAGACGGATTTTTTTTTCATTTGACCTAATCCAGGGACCACATGAACATTATCCTATGTCTCTACTGCAACCATTGCGAACTTATCTGTATATGGCATTGTGCCGAGTACTGTAGTCCATGAGTTAAAGAAAACAATGCCAAACCTGACCTCTCTCTCTCTGAATAAGCATATGTTCACACCTTAGAACACTTGTGAGGACACTCAAAATCTACATACTTGCTTCTTTGTATCTTCCTCCCAACCCCCATGCACCATCCCAGAGCACACACACTCTGATAATTCTTCTCCCATTGCCCTGAGTCATTACCAGAAGGTGCAGAACTCACTGCTACTGGAGTCCTGATCTCTTAGTTGTTGGATAGCTTGTCGCTGACTGCCAAGGTCTCCAGGAAAATCAGTTTTCATCATCGCCTGGCGGGCTTGCTCTTCTAGCCCAGCAAATACTTGATCCCCTGGTGGTCACAAGGAAAAATAGTCAGGCCACCAGCTGGGAAGCATATCCCCAGGCAAGCTCATTGGAAGGTCAGACCATTCAAAGATAGGAGACAGGCAGGTACCCTGTGGTGAGGTCATTCATCTCTAAGTCAGCCTGCTGCCTCCAACAGCTTCTGGGCACAGCTGCTCTTCCTGGGCAGTAAGCCAGATGTGCTAGAAAGCATCGCTTACTTCTCTTATATCTTCCTATTTCTGAGTCTCTTCAAAAGGTGAACAATTGCTACTTTATGAATTTAACTGCAGACTCTCAGTTCCATTTACAGTTTCCATCAGGATTGAGGAAATACAGGCAAAGTGATGGGATGATAACAGGGCAACAAATCTGGATAAAATGTCTATACCTTAAATTTCTAGCATTATGGTCTATATTGGACTGCAAACAAGTGCTTCAAATAATCCTTCTAAATAAATTTCATCTTCATCCCATCCCATTTTGATCCATTGTCTTTTCAAGACATGCTCTGGAAGTTCTTCCTTGACTTTCTTTTAAATGCCTATCAGAATCTGCATGAGAAAACTAACTATTGAAAATTGGACAAGGAGAACAAATAACATAGAAACTCATTTCTGCTGTTTTTCCCGAAACACATCAGCTCCTTGGGACATTATGCCCCTGCCCCCTTTCAGTACCCAAGAGCCCTGGTCCCATCCTTAATTTTGCATTTACTTCTGATGAACTCTGCCTGGGATCCATGTGGTTATTGAAGAGTTAACATTTAAATGCTCTTTTATTTCCAGGATACCAGGCATAAGGAGAAAAGAGAGTTGGGTTTCTCCAGATTTTCATTATCTCAAAGTGAAAACTATAGTCCCCATTCCCCAGCCAACAACAGGCTTAATAAAAATCCCTAGTGACATGTTTGACAATAGAGCAGGCCCTTTAAAAAGGCTCAGGTTCTGAACTAGAACATAATGATGTAGGAAAAATGAATTGGTGGGGTGACCTATACTGCTAGTCCTTGGGCAGTGAAAAAATACAGGGTCTCACAGTGTAGTTCTGGCTGCCCTTAAACTCACTATGTAGCTCAGGTTGGCCTCAAAATCACAGCAATCCTCCTGCCTCAACTTCCCAAATGTTGGGATTACAGGTGTGCCTGGCTGGTAGTAAAAAATACTGATGTGGGAGTACATTTCATGTGACTTACGTGGTCATTTGTTCACTGAACGTCCACTATACATTAAATGTTGAACATGAATTATAGTTACTATGCTAGTTCCAAGCTCTGCGCTACATGCTTCATAGTCATTACCTTCTCTGTAAAACTATGAAGTCAGTATTACCACTTACATATAATTTACTAAGAAGAAAACTAAGATCTATTTGGAACCAAGCATTTAAACCCAAGTCTGCCCAACTCTAACATCTTTTTTTCCTAATACTTGGGATTGAACCCAGGGCCTTTGCACTGAGCTACATCTGCAGCCCACTTATATTTTAAAACAGGGTCTTCATAAGTTACTAAGTTGCTCAGCTGGGCTCACACTTGTGGTCCGCCTGCTAAGGTGCTGACATTATAGCTTGTTCCACCATGCCTGGCTCTAATGTCTTTCTTTTTTTGGTGCTGGGATTGAACCCAGGGCTTTGCACATGTTACAAATGCACTCTATCACTGAGCTATACCCTTACCCACTAAGGTTGATAGTTTTTAACTGCTGTCTAGTAGAGATGTGAATTCAAGATTAAAATGATCATCAAAGTGGTTTTGCTGATAACAAATGTTTGTCTCTCTGTGGGAAGAATGGATCCTAGCTTGGTATTGGTGTTATCTTCGTACCATAAGAAACTTATACACCCAACTTAAATATCAAAATAATGTTCTGAAGGCCAGTACATGACAAAAGGAAAAATGATGGTTCTGAAACCACATCATGAATTACCATGCCTGGATTAGAGTAACTCACATTGTGGCAACTATGACTCATTCTGTGGGTGGGAACGGAGGTGGAGAGTGTCAAAGTCTACTCCTAGCTACACAGCCCTCAAGTAAAAGAAAAATAAGTTGTTTTAAGTCCATCTTCACAGTATCTAAGGTGACACACTGGACATAAATTACTGCTAGAGAAGGCAAAAAATGAGTTGTGTGCTAAGAGTGCTTTCTTATCCCTCTCTGCAGAAGTAAAAAATTTAATTTCTCCATGTTGGTTTCACTGAAACCACAAGATCACAGCCAACTAGGATAGTTTTTCAATTCTTCTAAGTATGTATATGTTTTTGGACCAAAGCATCATGGGCAGACATGGCACCAAGGAACAAGTTATATACTAGAGTATAATTATCAAGGGCAGACCATCCTTGTCAGTGATTCTTTTGGTCTCTAAAGAAACCTAGCCAGAAACCAGTGAAGTTTATAACATACAAAGAATGAACGATACTGTTTTCCCTTCTGTACTGGGGAATCACCACTGGATTAGTAGAAAGGCATCTAAAAAGATATGTACCTTCAAGATGAGCCGGTAACTGCTCAGTATTTATCAACACAAACTCAAAATTTATTTTTGTTTACTGATGTTGCTTAAATATAACTTCTCTATCTAAGACTTGCTGGAAACATCACCTATGAAAATTAAGGTAAATTAATTCTGTCATTCCTTTTTGGCAGTTTGGAAAGAAAAGCTGTGCTCTTTTATTCTATTCCTGATTGGGAAATACAGCTAAGGAAAAAGTTATTCTTCAAGGCTATTCCTGTTTTAAGGAACACCATAAAACAAAATATATAAAACATTTAAAAAGATGCAGTTCTAGCAGACACCTTAAGAAAAGGTAAGTGAGGGGCCAGGGATTTAGCTCAGTAGTGTAAGCGCCTGCCTTGCAAGATTGTGAGTTTGATCCCCAGTACCAAAAAAAAAGAAAAGATTAGTGAGTGATCTTTTGGTAGTCACATTTAGCTAGTTTTTGAAGTTGCTTGTCCAGGATTGTCCTTCTTGTAAGAAGTAGAATTTACTAAAATTGTGTCACGTTAACTCAAGTATAATGTGATCCACAGAAATACTAATGATTAAGAAGTGTGACGAGGGCCAGAGATATGGCTCAGTTTCACAGTGCCTGCCTGACAAGCCCAAGGTTGTAAGTTCGATTCCCGGTACCTCCCCACCACAAAAAAAAGGACATTTGCTTAAAAAGTGTTACAAAATTAGCCAGGTATGTTGGTGCATGCCTTTTATCCCAGCAGTCTGGAAGGCTGAGATAGGAGGGTCACCTACCTTGAGTGACTTAGTGAGATCCTATCTCAAAATAAATATAAAAAGGCCTGGGATGTAGCTCAGTACAAAGGTCCTGGGTTCAATCCCCAGCCACACACACACACAATGTTATAAAATTGCCTGTTTTTATAATGTAGAATTATTTCTATTTTGAGACAGTTGGAGGTTTAAAAATATCATATGGCCCCTAGACATTAATGTAGGGCAACTGTCTTATTAAATATGGGCATTTATCTATTAATAGTTGGGCTCCACTACAAAAAGGTACATCTACTTCTTTTTGGTACAAAAATCAAAACACTGTGTCTTTGATTTGTCTTAGGTTTTTTCAGATCATATAAGAATGAGGCCATGCAAACCAGTTCAGTGTACAGACCAAAAGACTGAGATGAAAGTCTTTAGAAGCAAAAAGACTTTATAATTCTCTTTCTTGGGTCATTGGTACAGTTAAACAAATGCAATTTCAGACTGACTGAAATTAAATAAAGCAGTGTAAACATATTCTCTAAGGGAACAGATGTCAAGGTCAGAAAAAAGGAGCTAGTAGAAGTGAGGAGCTTAGGATTCCATTTCTAGCTGACAGTTGTAACCCAGGTGGTATTGCATGTTGGGAACACAGCCATTACCTTACGAGAATGCCAAACAGAATGAATAAAGACAAAAGAACCTGTGCTTTTTAGAAGAGAAAGGAATTTACAGGCTTTTATTCCCTCTCCTCTAAGAAAAGCTTTTAGTTGAAGTTTTCTAGTCTTTCATGTATCTTGCAATCTCTTAAAATTTCCTTTCTTATTGGTTTGGTTCAAACTTCCTACATGTGAGCACTGCAAAAGACTGTATTTTCTGCCTTTTTAGAAGTAAAGAGACAGAATTTGTACTCAGAAAGGGGTGAGACAGAGGCGATGATAGAAAAGGTATAAAACAGATTTCAATGCAGTCTCTCCATGACTAACAATTCTGAACTTTTATTGCAACTGAGTCTATTAATGAAGCAACTGGGCAAAAGACAAAGCATTTGTGTGGATATTTTGGGGGAAAGAATCATTCCAGCATACGATATAAAAACAGGCTTAAGGAAAACCAAATCACTGCCAAACTAGCCTCTCAATCTAAAGTAGATCTGACACATGTTGCTGGGCCATGGCAGTGGGATTCTTAATATATCCTTTTAGGCGTGCTTTTAGATCATGCCACATAATCTTCTTCCCAGAAGGCAGATGTAATGAAGTTCAGCCATTACTCTGCTCAAGTGCTGGTTGGTTTTGACATTTAAGCAAAGCTTCTGCAGACTTTCCTGGTTCCCAGAGCTTTAGTCCACTCCATTTACTTTAAATAGACAAACAGCATTTAGTTCAATACACATGATTAGCTCCATTTCACTGTAAGGTGCATAAGAGACTCAAATTGTCAGAAAACTAAATTTATCTACTTCTGCTTGTCATTATTGTCATGGGCAATGAGAAGATGATCTTTCAAAAAGCGTGGGGTCGAGCTGGCCATGGTGGCACACGCTGGTAATCTCAGCACTTGGAGGCTGAGTTAGGAGGATCACTGAAAGTTCGAGGCCAAACTGGGCTACATACATAGTGAATTCAAGGCCAGCCTGAACTACATACTCAGACCCTGTCTCAAATAAAAACAAAAAACAAAAAACAAACAAAAAGGTAGGGTCAGTTTGAGCCCCCAAATAATAAATAAATAGAAGTGCTTAAGAAACCAGCAAATCTCAGTATGTTATTTTCTTTAGTCAAGCTTAGTTCATCACCCAAAGAGCCTTCACAGCTCCTTGTCCAGATGTATCACTTAAAACAGCCCCTCCTTGGGCTTACTTTTTAGTTGCTGTGGAATGTTTGTGTTTACAGTCCCACAGTAAAGACCCTCTTAATGAACAGTCTGTGAACTCCCACATTCAACAAACAGTACAACATTCACTTGCTTGACTCTGGTAACAGCATTTCTATAGCAGTGATTGTGTGGTATTTTCCCCTTCTGTATGGCCTGTTTGATTTTCTGTTTTCCAACTCTAATACTAGCATCAGTTCATCTTGGCTTTGACTAGTTAGGGCAAGAAGAAATGCAATTGATGGATATATGCTATGTGGATGTAAGCACAGGCCAACAAGCCTTTGCTGGTTCCTCCAGCCTTAATACAATCATGCCATCACCCATTCCAGCTACTTTTCTCAAATGTAATCAGACTCTCTGTACAGGTAGCTTTAAGAGATGAACACTCAACTCCTTTAACTGCCTTATTTGTAAACCCATCATTTCTATGAAGGGTATCTTTCCTGCTCTGTCTTCTTGTGGCCTGTATTTATACCTTTTTTATCTTTGACTGCAGAAGGGAAGACAATCCTCTTGAACCTGTGTTGGATGGCTTATTCTAGAGATATTTAACATTATCTCCCTTAATAATCTTCACATTGAGGCATATTACATCTTAAGTGTTTTAGCACCTACTTCTAAATCTTCATAAATCACTCACCTTTATATTAAGCAGCCTTGCATATCCACCTATTCCAGAATACACTTTTTTTTTTTTTTTTTGGAGACATGGTCTTGCTCTGTAATTCAGACCAGCCTCAAACTCGCAGTGACCCTCCTGCCTCACCCTTGAGTGCTAGGATTACAGGTGTGTGCTACAACACCCGGTGAGAATACACTCTTGAAGCATTCAACTGGGCCCATCTTATAGAGCTTTCCCAGGGCTTACATAGAATAGTTATATATGGAAGTCTGCAACCCTCATCTCATTAATCTATAAAAAGTCAAAGTCATCTTAATTCCTCTGTGCAAAACATTTTCTCTTCTGCTCTTAAAATTACCCAGAAAAGAGTTATCATAGTGCCTGGCACTTTAATTCTCTTAATTCCGTGGCTAAACTATCCTCTCAAATGTGGTATTTTGGGGTTTTTTTTAACCCTAAAACAAAATCTTGCATGTTATGTCTTTGAATTTTCTTCAAAGGTTGTTGCACTTTACTCAAACAGTCTGCCATAATGGTAACTATTTGTCTCTTTTATGACCATTTGTGTGAGAATGCTTAACTACCAGATCATAAGAAAATGTTTATCTCAGATCTATACAGTTGTTACCGTTAATTTTAAAGGGCATTTTTGGAACACCATCTATGAGTCATGCTAAAAGTAGAGATACACAGCACATAGTCTCTGTTCCTTAGAAGTTCATAATAGAATATACATATAAAACTGCTGAAAAACAATACAGAGCAACAGTACATGCCTGTCTTCCTGTTGTAGTGTCCTTCATGTGATCCATCCCACACACTGCTTCATAGTACCAAAACTACATTCTAAATGTCACTCCTCTTTCCCTGTTTAAAAACCTTTGGTAGCTCTCTAATCTACAAAGTGAAGTTTGCACTTGGTCCAACATTCAGGCCGCCAAAATGCAGAATTAAACATGTTCAATTTTATGTGTTGACTTCTGAAACTTCTTTATACAAAGTCTTTATACTAAGTCTCCTCATCCTCTGAACAAGCTTTATACAAAGTCTCCTCATCCTCTGAACAAGTCACATGCATTCCCTCTTGTAACTATTCACATCATTTTCCCACGTGATTTTCCCTCTCATTTTTCTCTTCTTTCTTTCAATTCCACTTTCTAGTCTCTAAGATCCAGTTTAAATTCATGATAGGGCCTCTTCCATCATGCATTCTCTTGGTATCTCAGTGCACAGAACTCTTTTAATTTCTCTCCTCTTCATATCTGTAGTACATACAGTCTGTAGCATCCCTATTGGCACTTAGCTTATACTATCTTGTATGTTTGTGTGTATGTGCATGTGTATCTGAGGCTACATTACAGTTTTAAATATTTTATATTGTTTTACAGCCCTGATACCTGCCAAAGCGCTTTTCACAGAGTAGGTATTGTAACTGTTATTGCAGATTAAGGATGAATCAAATGCACATATCCCTAAGAGAGATATGTCCCTATTTTACTCCAGTAACCAGACACACTTTAAGTCTATGTATCCAAAATTTTGTTTTGTTTTGTTTTTTGTCTTTTTGAGACAGGATTTCACTATGTAGTTCAGGCTGGTCTTGAAGTCACTCTGTGGCCCAGGCTGCCCCCAAACTCACAGCAATCCTCTGAGCGCTAGGATTATAGGCACACAACACCATGACCAGTCTCCATATATCTAAAACTTTTAAGCCTTTCTTCTTTAAAAATTAGTGTATGTTTCTAACCCCAATTCAGGTTACTCTCTCATTCCATCCCTTAACATACCCAGGTTCCAGAAGGCAAGGCTCAGTACTCACAGTGAACTTTATTTGGATTTGTCTGTTTCCGGCGGGACATGTTTTCCTGATCTGAGAGCTCTGCCCTTTCCCAGTTTCACGACTGAATACGTTACTGCCTCTCTGCAAGGTGCTAACCTAGAATAAAAAAAGGTGTTGTTAGAACATGTCATTTCCCCCCTAGAGAATATACAAAATTAAAAGATAAAAACTTTTAAAAATAACTCTGAAGCATTTAAAACTCACCAGTTATAAATACCTGAACTAATGAAAGAAGAACATAAATCTCTAGCACAGTGTCAAGATACCAAGAAGTTTAAGAGGGATTCCTTCAGAGGATTTAGAGAATTTTACTCTAAATTCGTCTTCAGAATCCAGAATACTATTAAATAATCATGATCAAGGTCAGAGGATAGAAAAGGATGCAAAACTCAGGCGACCAAGGTTCAAAGTAGTGGGGGCTCACAGGGATAATCACTGTAGATTGTGAAAGAATGCAAAAGGTAACGAGAATGTGGCAGCTCATATGTCACATGCCCACTGGAAGTCAAGCCCTGCAAACTGCACCAGTGGAAGGCTCTAGATATTTTATTTTTCGAGAAGTTATCTTGCATAGAACTAATAAGGGCATCATACCCCTGTGAGACAGGCATCTATAAATGAGAAAACACCATGGGAAATAGCAATATAGGCATAGTGCTGGCACTGTGGATGACATGGCACTAAAGCAAGGTGTACTTTCAATGTTAAAGATAGGCTCTTATCAGAAGAGTCAGATGCCATCCCTGTTGTTGAATACTAATTAAATTCCCCAATGTGGAACATCAACCTGACCCTGCACACATAAAGTTAACACCTTTAGAGCCTCTTCCCATTCCTTCCTGTGTAGCAAAAAGACCAGTGGAAGGAACAAGACAAAAGCTCTCTTATCAAGAAGTGCTTCAAACCTGAGCATCTCTTTGGAAGATGACAGTAGGCAAAGTAGCAAACATGAGGGATTCTCTTCTGTCTTGTCTTCGAGGCCCAATATGGTTCTCACTGTTTTGCTTTACTCTGATCATTATTTTTTTTTTGCTTTATTTTATATTCTGTTTTTATTGGTTTTATTCTGTTTTGTTTTTGGTTCAATTTTACTATACCTGTTGGAATGGTCAGCTATTCTGAAGATAACAAGATATACTATAGTAGCTATTGTATTCACATTATCTTTCTTTGAAGTTCTGTACCAGTTCTACTGCTTTGTTTTCATTGACTCTGTTCTGTTATGTTCTGTTGTATTTTACTATCTTTAAAATAAAAAAAAAAAAAAGTGCTTCAGAGACATGCATGTGCTCCTCTGCTACAGAAGGGAACGGACTCTGGAGGTTCCTGGTTAGCTACAAGAGAGACTAACCCAGCGGTAAGCATTGTTATAGAATCTGAAATGGATTAGTCCCAGAAGCTGTGACATTTTCCTTGGAAGACAGAGTGAATAAACAGACATAAAAAGAAGATTCTTTCTCTTCCCAAAGACAGAAATACAGATCCAGTCACCCTCTAAGTTTTCTTTCAGTTTCTGCCTTCTCAAACTGTACTCACATATAAAAATATGAAACTGTAGCTTATTGCTTTCAGAGGAGTAAGAGGCTACTACTAGCTGTACTTTGCACTCCAGTTAATGAAGACTTGCCTCCTGTTATGCCAACTAACTCCTCTATGTAGCTAGAAAGGACCTCAAACCTGTAATCAGATCCTGCCTCCCCTTACCAAAAGAAGAAAAAAACCGCAAATGGCAAAGACAGGCCTCCACAGGAAGTGGCAAAGGAAGCAGCTTTCAGGCAGTCTTCTATCATATCTGCATATCAAACACAGTTCTTTTTCAGACCTTTAATTAAAAAAAGAAAGAAAGAAAAACTCCAAATGTATACAGTAAAAGCCAATTTTTATTATTTAGAGACCAGCTTACTGGTATCTAACGGTTTCTGTTAAGTTTTGCTTGTGTATATAATTTCTAATCAAGTAGTTCTTTTATTAATGGAAGCAGTGAATCAGAATCACAGTTCATATCTTTTTTCTGTGTGTCTATGAATCACAAAGTGGAGAGCTGAATGTAATGCAAATTGTTTATTAATTTTTCTAAAATACACCTGTACTGTATAAAGAAAAAGTGGAATTGTGACTAATCTACATTTTCTCCCCATCAAGAAATTGAAACTGAGACAATGGTAACAAAGTCCCTGCTGAAGGAACACTACATAATTCGAGGGAGGCTCCATCAGATCATCTTGGCAAAATGACAGTTCAATACTAAAGCTACAAAGAAGACAGAGATAAACATCTGCATATTTACATCGGCAGCATCCACTGCCTCTCACAATCCTCCTAGTGGCCCAACAGGGAACTGACCAGATGATACCCCGTGGGGTTTCACACCTGAGGGAGCTACGGAAAAATAAGCAAATAACCTCCCCTCTCATAAAACAAAACAACTACAAAAAGCCCTGTGGACTCATGGACTCTTGAAAATAAGGAAATAAATGGCATTGATAGGATACTCATGACCACACAGCAAGAGCTCAGAGGTTAGACAACAGTTTTATGGCTGAAAAAGACTAATAAAACTCATATACATACTGCTCAGAGGTCACTCTGTTTTACTTTCAGCACTGCCTCAGTTTCCAAGCCTGCATCTCAAACTAAACCAAGAATGTAAACTGACAGCTGCCTGAACATCACCATCCGGAAGGAAACTGGGATGGGGAAGAAAGGTAACCTGAAATTCAGATCTATAAGGGATTCTGTTTAAAAAGGAAGGCAACTCTAGAGAGCTAAGTCCAGAGTCCTTGGGAGGGTGCCACACCTCCCCTTAGCGTTATCTCCGGGTCTCCTACAGGTGTTAGGGTACAGCTTTTAGGACACACCACACACTTCAGCAAAAAAGACAACAAAAACAAAAATCCCGGATGAAATCCAGCCTTAGGAAGAGCGTGCACTCCCACCTTCAGCTCTGGTGCAGGTCCCACGAAGCAAAGTAAACTCGTCCGAATCCAAGTGATTTGCATCTGCCAAAAACAAGAGGACAATAAAGCTGGTCACGCAGTCGCCTCCCTGCCCCCCACCTTCTCCCCCCCCCCCCCCGCGTCGGGTCTGAAGCATGTGTACAATCAGCTGAGATGTTCCCTCTGGGTTTTTCAAGCACGGGCACAGGTTAATTCTCATGAATTACAGAGAGCCAGAGGTCTTCCGAGTAGGCTCAGATAAACGCTCAGACAACACAGTCTTCTCTGAAATCTAAATTTAGAAGCTCCTCTGCCAGACCCAGCGGCAGAGACAGAGACCCTGGCCCGCACTCCCACGCCCATCCTCCCCTCCCCCAGCGCCGCCCAAGCCTGTCAGACGCTGCGCCGTCCAGGAGGCGCCCGGCCCGGGCCCACGCTGGGAGGGCGGCCGCGCGGACCCCGCGCCCGGACCGCGAAGGGCCGTAGAAGAACTGCGGGGCCGGAGCGTGGGGAGGGCGCTGTCCGCCGGGAGGGCTGAGCCCCGGCCGCCCCTGCCCCCTCCCCAGACGCGGACAGACAAAAGGACCGACAGCCAGAGCGGGCGAGGAGCCTCGGCATCCTCGGCCCGGCCCGGAGGAAGGACGTGGGGGTATCTTTACCCGGCGCCTCGGCGCGGCGCTGCCTCCGGGTCCCTGGGCCCCGCCTCCGGACAGACGGACCGCCGCACAATGGGCGCCGGGTTGCAGCTCGGGCCGGCCAGGCCGGGGCTCTCCGGGACCCGGCCCTGGCGGACCGAGGGTGGCTCCGGGCCGAGCCGGTGGCGAGGAGCCGAGGGGCGGCGCTACAGACGGACAAAGCCAAAGGCAGACAGACGGACGGAGGGGGAAAAAGATGGCGACGCGGGCGGCGGGAGCGCGCTGCTCGCGCACCCGCAGCGAGTGAGGCGCGTGCACGAGTCTCACCTCTCCCTCTTCCCCCTCCCCATCCTGGGCCCCCTCCCCGCCCCCCAGGCGCGCGTGCCTGGCGCTGTGGGCGGGGCTTGCGGCAGAGGGGCCTGGGGAGGCAGGACTTCAGAAGCCTGCATCTTCTGGCCCCGAGACCACCAGTCCTCGCACCCGCCTCGGGCTTTCTCTGGCGCGCTCAGCTGCTTCAGCTCCCCAAACCTACCTGGGTATGTGACCTCCACCCTGACTATCAGCTCTGATCCTGGTTTCCTACCCCATCATGGTGTTCAGCCACAAAACCCACATGTCCCTAACCACAGCTCCGCCGCAAGCTCCCCCTCTTCTTAGCCCTGCCGTGGCACCCCACCCTCGCAAACCTTCTTCTTTCCGCTCCCTCACACCTCCCCGTGCCTTCACCCGCTAAGGCATTCACTGTGGGCGCCCTCACACCTCCCCGTGCCTTCACCCCCTAAGGCATTCACTGTGGGCGAGGAAGAGGGGCCATGGCCTCGGTGGGAGGGTCTAAATTCAGCTGTCAGACTCTCAGACGAGAAACATCCTTAGATATCTTTTGAACATTTATTTCTCCAGCACGATGGCTGACTCACAAAATAGCAGAAGTTGGTAGACCCAGGGTAACTTGTGGTCATTGTTGCCACTTAAGAGACATTTGGGGATTGACAGTGGCTTGACTCACTTTTAACAAAACACTTTCTCCTGTTAAAATCTTCACTCTTTCCCTGTTGCCTTTCCTTTCTTCTTCTCATCCTGTCTTCTTATAGAATGACCACACCTGCCTCTAACCCCACCACTTGGAAAAGGAGGGAACTCGACGAAAAGATGAGGTGGTATAAGAAGATCTGGTTTGAGTCCCAGTTCTGCCACTGACGGAGACTTTGGGCAAGTCACTTCCCTATTTTGAGTCTCTATGTCCTAAGATGTAAAATGAATTATAATGTAGTAATTCCTGCCCTCTTCTGTCATAGAGTTGCTGTGTTTGGTTACATAAAATAAATTTGTGAAAGTATTGTGCAAGTATTTCTTATGATTACTGACCCGACAAAGGCAGAACTAATGAGAATGCTGTCCTTGCTGAGAAAATGACAAGTTCTGGTATTTGCATAAAGCATTCTTCCAGACTCTCCTTCCCCCAAGTCTCCAACAAGATATCATTGTCTGTATCTTGCATCTAATGTGATAGAATGGTCATATTGAAGAATCTTGGTCCTTCACAATTCTGTGGTAAATAGCATATTCATTCATTCGTTTATTTATTGTAAATGAGATAGGAATTGTTCCACATCAGTCAAGAAAACATTTTAATTTCATTTAAATTTTTAACTTCTGCATAGTCAGAAATTGAACTATTTTCACTCAACCAGTAAGATTTTAGACTTTTGTGTAAGAATGCAAGCTAGAATAGACATTAATTTTTATTTATTTTTTGATATTAGCCTTTATACTTCACAATAATTCTTGATTAGTTTGGACTAAAAATGCAAACTTGACTTTATTATGCACTATGAAATTGACATAGTTGGTATTTTCAGCAGGAGAGTTGCTAACAGATAAAATTAGTCTCCAGTGAAACATCTTGAATTCATTATTAAGTTACTGTATGCAGTTGGGCAGCTTGAGTTGGGGTGTATCTCAGTGGTACAGCAACTACTTAGCATGCTTGATGCCCCAACTTCAATCCCCAGGACTTGGGGTGGGGAAGCTGGGCAGCTTGTTCCGGCTTCTAATAAAATAAGATCTTGATAATGCAACTTTTTTTTTTTGGTAGTGGGACTCGAACTCAGGCTCTTGTGCTTGCCAAGCAGGCACCGTGCCATCGAGCTATATCCCCGGCACAATAATGCTATTCTTATAAATTTCCTTTGCTCT
This sequence comes from Dasyprocta punctata, assembly GCA_004363535.1. Classification (NCBI taxonomy): domain Eukaryota; kingdom Metazoa; phylum Chordata; class Mammalia; order Rodentia; family Dasyproctidae; genus Dasyprocta; species Dasyprocta punctata. The sequence goes on from RJWM01008767.1 coordinate 66,107, forward strand.
AAAAATGTCTTTGAGGTGTTGTGACTTGGGGTTATAGTCAAATAATAATTAAAAACTATGAAATAAAAGTAATCTGAACTAGTTCTAAAACCAGCAGACTTTTTAATTAATTGTGGATTTTCCCTCCACCTTTATCTCTGCTTTGCAATCTGCTCACAGTTATGCTATTATTTTGCCACTTCAACTATATTAACTTTCCTGTTAAATATCGTCCTAATCCATTTTTGTTTTGCTTTGTTATTGGGGATCAAACCCAAGTTTTTACACATGCTAAGCACACTCTTTAACACTGAGCTATACCTCTAGCTCTGAAATACATCTTATATTCATTAACTACTATGATTAACTTGTTAGGGCTTTATATTACAATAGTAATTGTAGGAAAATTTTAAAACCTATTTTTGGGAAAAAAATTTTTTTTCTTTTTGGTACCGGGGATTGAACTCACAACCTTGTACTTGCCAGGCAGGCACTTAGGCCACTGAGCTAAATCCCTGACCCTATTTTTTGAGTCAGGGTCTCGCTATGCAGTTCAGGCTGGTCTTGAACTCACTTTGTAGCCCAGGCTGGTCTCGAACTCACAATGATCCTCCTGCCTCAGCCTCCTGAGTGCTGGGATTAAAGGCATGCACCACCAAGCCTGGCTTTTTGGGAAAAGTTTTTATTACAATATAATTTACATGCCTTGAAACTCACCTTTCTAAAACATACAATTCAGTGGATTTTAGTATATACACAGGGTTGTGGAGTATTACTGTTAGCTTTCTATTGTTGTGATAAGTAATAAGATCAAATTAAAGGATAAAAGCTTTATTTTGGCTCATGGTTTTAGAGGTTTCAGTCCATAGTTTTTTGGTCTCTTTGCTTTATGCTTGTAGCAAGGCAGAACATCAGGATGGAAGGATGTTATAGAGCAAAGCTGCTTACAACCTGGCACCTAGGAAGGAGAGAGAGGAGACACAGAGACAGATACCTAATATTCTCTTCAAGGGCACTCATCCAATGACCTAACCTCTACTTTCACTAGCCTCCACCTTTCAAAGGATCTACCACCTTCCCATAGGTCCACAGGCTATGGACCAAGCCTTCAATACATGGCCTTGGGAGGACATTTAAGATCCAAATAGTAACTGCTACCGCCATCTAATTCAAGAATATTTTTATTACTCCAAGAGGAAATTTCATACTATTAGCAATAAGTCCCCATTCTTCCTTACCCAGCTCCTGGCAAATGCTAGTCTACTTTTTGTGGATTTGCCTATCCTGGACATTTCATATAAATGAGTAACATAATATTGAACCTTTTGTGTCTGGCTTCTTTTACTTAGTATAATGTTTTCAAGGGTTATCCATGCTAGTGTGTATCAGTACTTTATTGCTTTCATTGCTGAATACTCCATTGTGTGGATATTCCATTTTTATTTATCCATTTATCAGTTGATGGATATTTGGCTATTATGAATAATGTGCTATGAACATTTGTGTACAATTTTTGTCAACATGTTTTCTTTTCTCTTGGGTGCATACATATATACCCAGGGGTAACACTTCTCAGTCATATGGTAATTATGTTTAACTTTTTAAGGAACTGCTAAACTGTTTTCTAAAGTGGTTGGGCTGTTTTATAGTCTACCAGCAATATATGACCGTTTCGATTTCTCCACATCCTATTACTTTTATTTTATTTTGGACAAGGTCTTGCTGACCTTGAAGTCACTATGTAGCCCAAGCTGGCCTCAAATTTGTGGTGATCATTCCAAGTGCTGAATAATTGTGATTTTGACTTGAACTGTATATATTTTCTTTTTCTTTTTTTTTTTTCGGTACCAGGGATCGAACTCACAACCTCACACCTGCCAAGCAGGTGCTTGAGCCACTGAGCCAAACTCCTGGCCCTATTTTTTTCGAGGCAGGGTCACACTGTGTAGTTCAGATCGGCCCTGCTCACGTTGTAGCCCAAGCCGGCCTCAAACTCACAATGTTCCACCTACCTCAGCCTCCCGAGTTCTTGGATTAAAGGCGTGCACCATCACGCCCAGCTCGACCAGCTTGGTGAATTGTATATATTTTCATGTGCTTACTATTGACCATTTGGAGAACGTAAGTTTAAAACTTTTGCCCATTTTTAAAATCAGGTTGTCTTTTTATTACTGTGTTGCAACAGTTTTTTATGGAATCTGGATACTAGACCCTTGTCAGGTATGTGATTTACAAACTTTTTCTGTGTGCTATATGTATTCATTTTCTTGATATTCTATGAAGCACCAAAGTTTTTTTTTATTTGTAGATGACCAATTTATTTTTCTTTAGTTGTGATTTGAGTGTCACATCTAAGTGTGGTGGCTTGATAACTGGTAGTCAACTTGTAACACCAGCTGAACTGAATCAGTGTGGTGCTGGGTGTGGAGGGCCCACCTGAGGGTTGTTGCTAATATAAAAAAGGAGAACTGGTGAGGAAGTGGTGAGTGTTGGTGGTTCTCTGTGGTGTTGTTGATTCTCCTGGAGGAGCTTGTTGAGCTTCTTTCCTGATATGACTCAGCTGTTCTCATCGTCGGAGCTTGGGACCTCGTTGTCACTGAGGATGGCTGTGGTACTTTTTGGGGGAGCTGTGGTTCTTCCTTTGAGTGTCACTTCCTGGTTCCAGTACAGAGAATCCTCAGCCTACTGGCATAAATCATTCATCCCGCTGGCATAGACTTTCTACCTTCCACTGTTGACCTTTGGGCCTTCCCAGTGCAGATCTGTGAAAGACTTGCATGAGATATTATCATGGGCTCTAGGCCTCCCGTTGGACTCATGGTGGGGGGCACTGTCATGGCCTCTAGGTTTTCAGCTGAAATCATGCAGGACATTGCTGTGGAATCCAGGGGCCCTCAGCTGAATTCCTAAGGTCTTAGTGTGTGGACAGATTTCCTGCACTTCTTGTATTAAACTCTTTGAGTGACTATTATAAAATAGTACTATGAATTATGTGTCCTGTATGTAATCATTTTCCTTGCAATTGCTACAACACGAAGAAACTAGGACTTAGATATGAAAAATTTCACCTGTTATTTCTTCTAAGAGTTTCATAATTTTGGTTCTGAGTTACTTTGTTATGAATCAGGGGAGTTTAACTTTTTTTGCATGTGGTTGTTCAGCTTTTCTAGCACTATTTGTTAAAAAGACTTCTTTTCCCTCACTAAATTCTCTTGATATCCTTGTTTAAAATCAATTATCCAGCCGGGCATGGTGGCACCAGTAATTCCAGCACTTGGGAGGCTGAGGCAGGATGACTGCAGAAAGTTTGAGGCTAGCCTGAGCTATGTAATGAGTTCAAGACCAGCCTGAACTACATGGTTAGATCCTGTTTCAAAAAGTGAAATAAAATAAGATAAAAATCAGTTGCCCATAAATGTATGGTTTATTTCTGGGCTCACAATTCAATTCTATTGACCTGTATGTTTATCCTTATGCCAGATTCCTACAATTTTGATAAGAATCTTTTATTTTATTTTTTGGTACCAGGGATTGAACTTACAACCTCACGCTTGCCAGGCAGGCGCTTGTGCCATTGAGCTAAACCCCCAGCCCAAGAATCTTCTATTTTAAAGGGTACAGTTTAAGCTTTTGAATTTATACATAAAACCTAGGGGGAAAAAAAAAAAACCTAGAACTACTAGTTTTTATTCCTTCAAATTCATTTAAGAAAAAATGAATTTTTTAGGATTATTACAATGATGATAATTAGTATTAATACAACTAAAACTTCACAAACTCTTTTGATGAATATATATTGACTCCAAAGCAAGAGTAGTGATTTAATGTATTTTCTTTGTATTTACTGATAAATCCAATACACATAAATTAAATGCAAGACCAGAAAATAATTTTTTATTTTGTTCTGGTTTTTGAGACAGGGTCTTGCTATGCAGGTCAGGCTGGCCTTGAACTCACTTTGTAGCCCAAATTAGTCAACTCGAAACAATCCTGCCTCAGCCTCCCAAGTGCTGAGATTACAGGTGTGCACCACCATGCCTGGCCCAGGAAACAAATATAAGACTGAAATGGAAATTATATGGGCATATGGAAAGTATAAAATACTGTCTCAAGATCTGGGTTCATGATCTGATTTCTAATTGCTGCTTGTCTTGGATTGGTCACTTCACTTAAGCTGCTGAGCCAAACTCCCAGACCTGGTTTTTTGAGGCAGGGTCGCACTACGCAGCTCAGGCCGGCCTTGCGCTTGCGTTGTAGCCCAGGCCGGCCTCGAACTCACAACGCTCCGCCTACCTCAGCCGCCTGAGTGCTGGGATTAAAGGCGTGCGCCACCACCCCGGGCTGTACTTTGCTTTTATTGCAGGAGTCAGCAAACTTTTTCTATAAGGGGTCAAACAGTATGTAAATATTTTAGGGTTTGTAGGCACCATAAGGACTGTTACATTACCACACCCACCCCACCCTTCCCAACCCTTTAACAATGTATATTTGTTTTGGCTTTTTTGTTTGTTTGTTTTAAGACAGGGTCTCTATGTAGTTCAGGCTGACCTTAAACTCACTATTCCCAACCCTTTAACAATGTATGTTTGTTTTGATTTTTTTGTTTGTTTTTTAAGACAGGGTCTCTCTATGTAGTTCAGCTTGACCTTGAACTATGTAGCCCATGTGGCCTCAAACTTGTGGCAATCCTCCTGCATCAGCCTTCTGAGTGCTGTGATTACAGGTATGTGCCCCCTAACAACATAAAACCCTGGTGTGGTGGTGCACACCTGTAATCCCAGCACTCTGGACACTGAGGCAGGAGGATTACCATAAGTACGGAGACCAGCCCAGACTACATAAGCGAGTTCAAGGCTAGCTTGCACTACATAGCAAGACCCTGGCTCAAAAA
>RJWM01008768.1:5412-21004 GCA_004363535.1 Dasyprocta punctata
CATTTCCTCTGAGTTATATGAAAATCTTATGTTAGTGTCTTTTGGTTTAATTCTTGCCATTGATAAGTTTTCTGACCTGTAGTAGGTAATCTGTCTTTGCCTTCTTAACTGCTTTGATGTTGCCTTTGTCTTTAATGTTCTACAGCTTCACTGCAGTGTGTTTAGGAGTACAATTTTAAATTTTATCTTCCTCAGTATATTATGCTTCCCTGATTCCAGGATTCTGAAAACATGTTGTATGCTATCTCCTTGGATAATGCCCCTCCTCTGCTAGGCAACAGTTCTTTGAACGTAGTGCTCCTGGCCTCTGTCTACTCGCTCTCCCTTCTGGAGTGAGAAGATGACTTGTTCAGCAGTTGAATTTTTGAGTGTCTGAGCATGCTTGGTCTAATCTGCTGTTCCCTTTCTTTTTGGGAGCTGCTGTAGAGAATTAGTGCATCTCTCTCTCTGTCTTACTCAATGCTTGCGTTTTCCAGGGCAGAAGCTATAGATACATAGAGGATGAGGGATAAGAGATAGGGCTTTAATCACCCAGCACTGCCTATGAAGAATAAATATGCCTAATTCTGAGATTCAATATTAGGAAGGCTACGAATAAGTAATTTTCATTCATCAGTTCCAATAGTAGTAAATCTGACATTTTTATCTCCATCCACCTGAATCCAATGCACATTTTCAGTTGTTTCTAAACAGAATGTTACTTATCCATCTTTCCCTTAGACCCCAATCCCCGAGTGCTTTATTTTCTTATTTTAGAATTCTAATTATTCATTTGTTAGACCCCATTCTACTTCCCGTGCTTCTTAACTTCTACTGTATATTTGCCGTATTTCTGTCTCATTCTTTGTTTTTTCATTCTGGGTGATTTCTTTCCATTCATTAATTCTGTCTTTAGCTATATACAACCTATCTTTTTTGGTGACACTTTTTTCCTTACATTTTCAATTTCTTTTCTGCCTCTTTTTTTTTAATACTTTAAACTGTAGCATAAATCTAGGATGTCTTAGGTGATTCTAATTTGACTGTTATTTTTATTGGCTTTTGCTTATGATGCTTTGTTTCCTTATGTTTTTCCTTGATGTCATCTTGTGTGTGGCTGCATTTTATTCCTGGGAATCCTGAGAGATTTTTCAGTATATACCTCTGGAGACAAGTGTTTGCTTCTAACCTGTCACTGTGTACATGACAAGCCTGCAGGTATATCAGTAAACTCCTAAATTATGCTTTTTGGGGCTACCCAGGTACAAAAAAAAAAAAATCAAGTTCCAAATTCAAAGTTTTAGAAGAGATTTTTTATCTAGTCAGGTTCAGCCAAGAGTGTAAACAATTCCCTGTGTCTCTCTTTGCTTTGAACAGTTTTCATGCCATAGTTTTGGCTGTCACTATTGCACAGAAGTCTCTGTTTCTACTCTTAACTTGGTAAAGGCCTGAGGCCTCAACTTCAAACCTTACACTGCCACTGAACCCCAAAATCTGGGTTACAGACACTAGCAAATCTCCAGAAGGCAACTACTACTTCAGAGCCCATTCATCACCAAGTTTCTGCATTTTGGCTTCATTTTGGGAGATATGTCACTTACCTATTTTTGTTAAGATTGATTATTTTTATCTGTGGCGATTTCATCCAATATTTCTATATGTCTTGTAGTGGGATATTTCCTCAGGGTGCTTTGTTTGTGATATTGCCAGGAGCAGAAATCATCAGTGTGCTAAACAAACTGAATACAAAGAATAAAATTTGTAGATATGGCACCAGGGCATGTGGTACCATAACTGTGTAGTGGACTGACTTGTGGCCTCCTGCATGCTTGTGGCCACTGCATTATTTAAACTGCTTCCATGTTTGGGAAGCTTTCCACATTGGGGACTGTACTTCTTCATATTATAGTGCAGGTATCGGGACGAGCATGACACCAGGAGCCTGCCCCTCAGTGCCTCCATGTCGGAGTTACACTAGAAAGGGACAAAGTGAAGAGCAGGAGTACATGGGCCCATACTGTCAAGTGGAACAACTGAATGTCTCCCTTTCCGGGGAGAAGTTGCAGAGATTCTGGTGTATAGTTCCCAGTCTCACTGGGTCCTGCTCTGCTGCCTCGTGTGGTCTTTGCAAATGCAGTCCTGTGATGAGTGATACTGTTTCACTGGGTAGTTTCCAATCCTGACCTTCTGGCCTTCCCAGAGAGAGTATGTAATACCTAACATCTTCTAATACATTTTCCTTCTGCTTAAACTAGCTAAGCGGGTGATTGTGTTTTCAATTATGGACCCTGACTGATACCCTGTGGATATAGCAGTGTGCAGAAGTTTAATTATGAAGACTAATTCCAAGAGCTACATGCAGAAATCAATATCATTACGAATAGTCCCGCCTCATTGAATTCCGTGAGCTAATGAAGAGGTTACAAACTAAGATTGCCCAAATAAATTTGATATTATATTTAGAAGAAGGGGGGAATAATTACAAATTTAAAGTATACCTTTCTTATCAGCAATTTTGCTTTAATTGCTTTTTAAAATATGCAGAATTCTATTGTCTGGTTCAAACTAAGAGGCGTATACATGTGTGTGTGCACGTGTGTGTGTGTGTTTCAAGTTTGGTTTGATCTGTGGTTTAGTTAAAAATAAGAAATGAATATTTGGTTCCAGTTGGGATTTTATGTAAGTTCCTGCCAAGGTTATTATTACAAAGATACAAAGAGGTCAGCATCATGGAGATAAATAATCACACTGATTTTCCACATGATATCCCACGACACCACTGATAAATAAAGACTACACATCTCATTTCCATTTCATTTCACCTCTGCTCCCTCTGCTTGGAATTTCTCCCCCCATTTGTCTCCATACTCCTAGATCATAGCTGTCCTTTAAAGCTCCTTTTCAATGTCACTTCCTCCATCAAACTTTCATTTTTATCAAAGCAGAAAAATTTAACCTCTCCTTTCTCAGGACTTAAAAAATACTGTGTGAGTTCTGCTGAATCTTCCTGTAGATGTCTATAACCTGCACACCCATCTCTCCACATAGAGGGTGGTAACGCCACCCAAGGGTGGTCTTTCAGTTGTCGATCAGTTCATTCCAGGCATGGCTCTCTGGTTGCCCGTGCCTGTCATGTAGAAATTGCTGCTGAAGGGAGGGTTGGAGGTGGTGTGGGAATGGAAAGGCAACTGATCCATCTCTCATCTTGTACTCAGACACACAAAAGGAATCACAAAGAATATAAAGCTAGTTCTTTATTTCTGTCTGATCCAAAGCCATATAATCCAAACATGCATGGTGAGTTTACTTCATCTCTCTTTTATTCTCGCTGTGATTCACAGGCACGTCTGCACCACTAAACTCTGGAGTCCACCTGCCAAAGAGCCACAGCTTCGCATAGTGGTGGAGTTCAGTCTCTGCCTTTTCCTTCTTTTCCAAGTCACTCAATTACTTTAACACTTTGCCTCCATAGCAAACTATCTGAAATTCTGCCTCTTCTGGTGTCTAAACTTCTGGACACCTTGTCAGTTATTTGCTGTTTCATCTCCTCCTCGTGTGTGTGTGTGTGTGTGTGTGTGTGTGTGTGTGTGTGTTTGATGGAGGAAGAGCTTTGGTTCTGAAATAGAACTCAGGAGAGGAAGAAATTTCACAAGAGGCTGACCATCATGTGGAACATTTAAAATTAATATAAGATCTGTTGAAGGCAAGTATTAACCTACTCAAATAGCACCTATATCTCATCATGTGAAAGAACTGTCACTTTCCTAGCCCTGAGAGTGACAACAACAACAACAAACCCTCCTTTATTACTTTAGTCCCAAGAAGTTGAATTTTTGGAAAGGCAAAGGAATTGTGAGGGAGGAAAAAAAAAAACCTACCATTTTCCCATAATTTCTCTGGCTAGAAAATAAGTATTTTGAGGGAATGTCTGTTTCTTATTTTACACATTTCTCAGTCCTTTGTCAAAGCAAATCAATAGATATTTGTTCAATAGGTGGATGATGGAAGTAACCTAGCAGAGAAAATGTCACGTTCTGAGGGTTGATGCTCTATCTGATGTCTTAGAATGACTGGGATGTTTTTGTTTTCTTAAAAAGTGGAGGCAACTTTGATGTAGATCATCAAGAACTTAAGGACACTTAAGACTCACAGTTTTATTTGTGCACCACAGCCCCACTGGGGTGCCCCTGGCCAACATGTGAGGTGAAGTGTGGTGTTGGTTCTCCTGCTCCTCTCATTGGTTCTCCAACTCCCAGGAATCTCATCTCCACTTCTTCCCCACAAGCACTTTCCTCCTGTCTAACTCACTCACAAAACGAGAAAAGGTCTGATACGTATATTTTGACAGAAATTGCTTTAAGTAAAACAGTTAGATGATTCAAAAAAGAAAAAAACTGTAAATGGTTTCTTCAAGATGTCATGGAAGATTGACAGCCAGATGAAAAAAAAACAAAAGACTCTAGAGCAACAAAGAATTGTTTCAAAAGTTAGAAATCCCAATGGACACGACAGCTTTAATAGAAACTGTGTAACGAGCCCACTAAAAGCCCCTGGTGCATCCGCATTGTCCCTGGTCCTCGTGCTCAGTCAGCAGCTGGGCTCCGTCTGGGACACGGCGATAATGAGGAGGGAAAGTGGTAGCAGACAGCTGTGGCTTCCAGAGTGTTTGCCTCTGGACTCAGAGTGAGGCTTGGAGTTTAATAATTGCCTGTAGGTCTTCAGCATCAAATACCATTGCATTTGACACTTGTGCCTTTAGTCATCCTCGAGGCCGACCAACCATGGGAAATAAATGTGGTGTGCACACCTCAACTGCATGGTAAGTTCTCTAGGCCAATTCTAATATTATCATCTTTCTAATCCCCAGTGACTAATATAGTATCTGGCATGATAGATATTCAACATAAGAACTTCCTGAAAGGATGGATGGGTGGGTAGGTGAATGGAAGGATAAATAAATGAATAGCATATCTTATGTTTTCTTCATCCTCTGAAGGGAAAAGAAAGCAAACAAACAATAAAATTGAAGAGAGAGGAGGTAAGGTAGCTTCTGAAGGAACCTGAAAAACATTTTGAGCTTTCTGCACAGTCTTATACGTTCATGAATTGTTCCAAAAGTTAGGCATCCCAATGGACACAACAATAAAAATTCTGAACCACTGTGTCCTGACATTTCAAGGTCTGGTGGCCCCTGTGAGGTCGTAGATCTAACTCTCTATCATACTTGTGTGTGACTGTATCCAGGAGGAGGGGACTGGAAGCAAGGTTTCAGGACAGATGGACATGTACTCTCTCTCAGCCTTTTCTCCATTATACATTTACCAGCCAATTTCTATGTGATAAAAGAAAAACATTCCTCAGAGACTTAACCGCCTGTCTTTTCTGTATGTGCAGGCCCGGGGTAGTCTTTGGGATTCATGAAAGTAAATGTAGTCCCCAGAAGAGGTAGGAGGAAGTTGTGAAAATGTAGGCACTCTTCCCTGCAATACATTGTATAACACTGTATCTAAAGAATAGACATAGCTCACTTGACAATGAAAGCACTGGTTAAACTCCATCTGGCCCCCTCCCCTGAATTCCATTCTTCTGGGCCTTTCTGTGTATCAGAACTCCTATGAGCTACATCACCTGAGGTCCTTGTGGCCTGGCTTATGCAATCTTAGACACTGGGCAGCATCCACAGGAGGAAAATGTGGTCCCCCTCCCCCAACCACACACACACACTGCTGCTGTGCTTTTGTGCTGCATGTCTGAAAGCCTCTGCTCTCTTCTGTGACTATCGCTGCTTCCAGGGAGCCCTCTGCACAGCTCTGGCTCTCACTGGGTCCCGTGTCTCTCTGGTCTAGGGCACTATCAGCTTCCTGTGGCCCCTGGCCTCCAGAACCTGCAGCATTCTTTCACATCCTTGATCCTGCCCACATGTACTACGTGGCCCCTTCAGTGAAGCGTTTTTAGTTCATCCTAGAAGATATGCTTCCTGCCAGTGTGCTGATTGGTTCAAATAAAAACAGAAAAGTCATGTAAAAAGTTATTTTCCACCGAAGGCAAGTTCTTATGCTCAACAAGAGATTTCTGGTTTTTCAACACCTTCCTGCCCGAGTTGTTTCCGGAGCTTGCTTCACAGCAGACGCGTGCTGACCGTGCACGACAGCCTGACGCGTGGTGATGCTCTTGAGGGCTCCTGCCGACTCAGGGAGCTCAGGTCCCTTGGCTGAGGTCATAACAATTCCACCTTTCGGGCTCCCAAGAAGACCCTCCCACCTCCCTGGGCAGCACTCAGGAGAGGGAGGGTCAGTAACCTGTTCCCAGTCCCTCCTTGGTCTCTGACGAACAAGTTCCGTTTTGGGAGCAGCCACAAACATAGGACGGTTTGGGCTGTGAAGGGAAGCGTTTTCAGCCCTTGCCATGTTGTTTACAGACTTGCTGAAGTTCCTAGAGGGCATTGCACATGGCCTGGCAAGGTAAACAGTAATGTTAATAGGAGTCGCATCCAAAATATTTTAAGCTGAAAGAATTTAAGAAAACAACATGTGCAAGAAGATCTTTCTTATTTTCTCCTGCCCTTCAATCTGAAAATAGGTCACAAGACCTTCATGTGAGAGTTGTCTCTCATATAGCAAGTGCCTTGCATATACTTTCTTCTCTGAAGATAAGCACAGAAATCTGAGCAGGCCTTTCTAAGTTTTCCTCAGTTTATTACCATTGGCTCTTACCCTTTTGTCATCCTACTAAATTCCTCGATAACTGTCCAAATCTCTACTCTGATATATCTGTTTCTTTACATCTTCCTTTTCTGGTGAACATTAAAACCTGAATGGATTTGTATACTTTTCTCTTATTAATTTGTCTTTTGTCAAAGGGCTTCAATCACAAAACTAGGGTGAGTACAGAAAGACATTTTTCTCTCATATAGTATGAATATAAATGACTCCTTTTTCAGCCTGAATGCAAATGATAGTATCTGATCCTATTCTGCTGTGAAGTCGGGACACATCTGGCTCTGAGACTCTGCCAGAAGCCACTCTGAGGAGAAAGGGAGTAGAGGAAAGAAAGCTCCCTCTGAGGAGTGCTTCCCGTGAAACCCTGTCCCTCTGAGGTGTGTGCCCACGAGGAAGGCTCGATTGAGGAAAACGTCCCGCTGAAAAGTGTTCCCACTGAAGATTGCTCCTATGGAGCAAGGCTCCCCTGACCATTTCCACACTGATTCACCCAAGACGAAAGACTACTTCTCCTGGAAGAGGAAACTTTATAGTTTATAGTTTAGGAGAAGATAATTTCTTATACATCTTTTCATGGAGACAGCCAGTGGAAGGGTTCCTGGGCCTGCTAGTTACTCAGGAGGGCACCAGCTCAGCAGCCTGGCTAGATCAGACCAAGTACCTCTGTTTTGGGTAGAGCTGGTTTCAGGATTGTGAGGGAGAACTTTAAAAAATCTTTCTCCCTCCCCATACAAGTATGTTGCCCTAGATTATGCCCTACCACCAATGCCACTGAAATTCCCACACCTTTAACATCTTTGTCAAAATACTCTGCTCCCAACAATAAGACCACACTGAGCTTGATTTGCAATTGCCCACACTTGGAAGTAACAACTTCTTTCACTATATAAATAAATAAATAAACTGTGATATATCCAGACAATGGAATATTAAAGACTGTTAAAAAGAAACAAATCTCAAGCCACAAAAACATACGGAAGAACTTTCAATGTACATTACTAAGTGAAAGCAGCCAATCGGAAAGTCTGACTTGGCATTCTAGAAATACCATATGACATTCTGGAAAAGGCAAAACTGTGGTGGCAGTAGAAAGATCAGTGATACACCAGAAGCTGAGGCGAAGGAGGGATCGTTAGGCAGAGTCCAAAGAATCCTCAGAGCAGTGAAGAATACTCTGCACGCTGCTGTAATGGTGGGCGGGTCTCATTATATATTTGTCCAGCTTCGTGGAATGCACAGCCTCCAGAGTGAGTGCTAATGTAAGCTTTGGGTGATGGTAGCTTGTCAGTGTGGGTTTACCAGTGTAGCTCATGTTCCACTCTGGTTGGAGGTGTTGACAAGGCGGGAGATGATGCATACGTGGGGCAAGAGAATGTGAGAAACCTCTGTATCTTCATCTCAATTTTGCTGTGAACTTAAACCTGTTCTAAAAATAAAGACTGTTTTTTTTTTTTCTTTAAGAAAACAACCTGCATTCTTCAGGGAGATTTGCATTCTAACAGTATCTGAACTCCTCAGCCAGAAGAGAGCAGGCTTCTTTGCATACCATTTGCTTTCCACTGAATCAAAAATGCCGGGAAAACAATATACTGAAGATTCTCAAGGCTTACAATACTTGCCTTACTGAATCAAAGAATGTCAGGGAGCAAGCTGACTTGGATTTATCACCCCTAAAAAGTTGGCTTTTGACGTCCTGAAAATCACGTACCAGTCTCTTGGTCCTTGCACATAATACTGTGTCCTCAGGTTGCCTGGCACCAGTTCACCCTGAAAAGCACAGATCTGCTATTAAAAGCAGAATGTCAGTTAGCAGACAATGCATGGAATCAGTTTAGGGGCAGCAGGGAGTGCTAGTCTTTCAGAAATCGTACCGTGAGCTCCCCTTTGTCCTGGCCCAGGCAGAGGGATCTCTAGGAAGTGTAGGAGACCTTCTTCCATCTCTCTAAGGCTTCCCAGCAGATCCATGACCCAGAGAGGTGTTGACGTGACCCTGATGATGACAGGTCTGCCTCCTAAGTAGCAGGAGTTTCTGTTCTTTCATTCCCTTGCTTTCTTAAGGAAATGCGGTTCTATGATTTAACCAATTGTCATGTTTGAACTCCTTTATTAACTCTATAAGGGCAGGTGTTGACATAGTGACCAATCTAAGTCACAGCCACCTTGCCTTTTCCTCACAAAGTTTGCCTCCTCGGATGGCACACCCGAGTAGAACCTCTTCATTTACCTGCAAACTGGGTCTCTAGCAGTCTTATTGCTGGTCGCTCTGGTGAGGTTAGGCTGCTGCTAATGTTGTTTTTCTTAGGACACATGTTGCCCACTTCACCCAAAAACATTCTATAAAATCCACCTTGATCTCCTGAACTGGAAACAGAAACCTATCAGAGCAGCAAGACGAAGGTAGAAAACACAGCTCTTGTGACCACCGTCTTCTCCCAAGTGTCAGTATGTATGTGCTTGTTCTGTTAGTCTTTCTACGGTAATTTCCTTCTTTATTCCTTCAGTTTTCTTTCTCTAGACATTATCATTACTGCCTCAGCTTTCTTTTGGGTCATTTTTGCTTGATAGCCTTTTATTTTCAAGCTTTTTCCTTTCTTTTGTGGTAAAAGTATCTTCTGTAACAATACATTGTTAGATCTTAAAAAATGTCCAATTTGAGAAGGTGTCTTTTTACAGTTGTCTAATTTATCTACATTTATTATGATCACATTGCATTAAGAAAATTTCATCCAACTTGTTTAACGTTTTTTATTTCTGGTATGTTTTTTTCTTTTTTAACCTTACTTTTCTCTGAGTAAGCATAATTTCATTTTGCTGGTTTAAAAGAATACCTTTTATTTTTATTTTTATGGTGGTTTATATATTTAATGATTTATCCAAAATTATTAAACTTCTCACAGACATTTCATTTTTTATTCATGTAGTGTGCCATCGTCTGGGGGAGCAGTTACATATTACAACTTGTTCCTTTACTAAGTCCCTTTCCACATCCCTCCCACTCTTGCCTCCTCCTCTGGTTCCACATCCCGTTTGCCATACTTGCTGATATCACTTGTCTTAGCTCCTGTTATGGCATATCATGTTTACATTAACCAGGGCTATTGGGTTCCTATATATGGCATATTTTTAGTTTTCTTATTTCTCTTTTCCCTCTTCCTCACCCCTTGTTCCCTCATACCACTTCCCTGTTACAAGATGTCTGTTCCATTGTCCCTTTCTTCCCCTCCTTTACCATTTTTTTTGTTGCACATTGTCTTGCTGTAATGAGAAATACTGCACAGTACTGAAGCTTGTGTGCCTTCTTTATTTTGCTCAGCATTGTACTTTCCAGATGCATCCATTTTCCTACAAATGTGTCAAATGTGTCATTCTTTAGAGCTGAGTAGTATTCCATTAGATATAGATACCACATTTTTTAAGCCAGTTGTCTGTTGATGGATATACAAGCTTCGTCCAATATTTAGCTATTATGAATTGTGCTGCTATAAACATTGGTGTGCATGTATTGCTGTAGTATGACGACTTAAACTCCTTGGAGAAGACACCTAGTGATGGGTAACTGAGTTGTGTGAAATGTCTCCATACTGATTTCCATAATGGTTGCAGTACTTTGCATTCCCACCAATCATGTAAGAAGGTTCCTTTTCATCACACCTACACGAGCAGTTTTTATTGTTTGATTTCATAATGCTTGCGGTTCTTAGTGGAGTAAGGTGGAAACTTAGCATTGTTTTAGTTTGCACTTCTTTTAAGGCCGGAGATGTTGAGCATTTATTCATGTATTTGTTGACCATTGTATTTCTTCCTCTGTGAAGTGTTTCTTCATTTCACTTGCCTGTTTTGTGACTGGATCTTTAATTTTAGGTGGTCTAATTTTTCTTGTGTGTTCTTTGTATATTCTAAATACTAGTCCTCTGTCTGAGGAGTAGCTGACAAAAATTATTTCCTGTCCTGAGGGTTGTCTCTTCATTCTACTAATTGCTTATTTTGCTGTACAGAAGTTTTTTAATCTAATAAATCCCATTTGTTGATTCTTGTATTTATTTCTTGTGCAACTGAGATTCTGTTTAGAAAATCCTTTCCAATACCTGCATCTTCAAGTGTTTTACCTGTTATATCTCCCAGAAAGTTTAATATTTTTGTTGCAATGTCTAGATATCTGATCTCAACACCCATTTCTTCTCCCAACAATATAAGTACTCTAACATATTTTCTCTTTTTTTCTGTCTCTCATCCCAATACATACAACAACAACAACACACATACTATTAATATCTGCGGATAGAAATTTTGTTCTGGGTTCTTTTTGTTTTGTTTGTAGTGGTGGAGATTGAACACAGGGCCTTGCACTAGCTAAGTAGGTACTCTACCACTGAGCTACATCCCAGTTCTCAGTTTTCATGAATACTGTTTTTCCTTTATCTTTTCTTTCCTTTTAGCTTTTCTTAGATAGCAATGAATTTTTCTAAGTTATTTAATCACCCAAGCTCCCTATGAATGTAGAGTATGTCCAATTTATTTTCCTCTAATTTGAATATTTATTCCCAGGGGTTTTCAGAGGAAATCGTCCTGTGGCATAGATTCTGAGATTTTGTATACCAAGAAATATGGTTGTTATATCCAGAATATTTTTAGTATATTCACATATTTCAGGTTCAGTTTGGCTAGACATAAAATTCAATGTACAGAAATTTAAAAATGTTACTTCTTTATTGTCTTAGTCAGTTTTAGTCACTTTTCTGCCTCTGGGGCACAATAGAAACCAGGGACAAGAACACACCCTTTCAGGTCATCTCCTCCCTCCTGCAGATCCATGTCCAACCGAGCTCCAGCTACAGACCCTCCCCAACCCGATCACCTTCCAAAAGCCCCACTTCTAAATACATGATACTTCAGGAAGACATTTACATCTGAACTATAACATTTATCTTCTTGCATTCCACTATTGCTACTGAGAAATCTGATGTCAATCTAATTCTTACTCTTTTGCAAGAACTGATTTTTCTCTCTGAAAGCATTTTGGAACATTCCCTTGTTTCAATGATTCTAATTCTTAACAACATGTTCAGTTTCTCTCTCTCTATTTGCCTCCATATCATGGACTCAGTTTCTCCTCTGTTTTTTTTTTTTTCCTTCCTCCTATGGAATCCCTATTTTCAGAATGTTGGTATTTTCATCCTTCATATCTCTAGCATTTCTTTTTTTAAAAAAATCTCTTTATATTTTCCCTGTCTTCTTAAAAAAAAAGTCTTCACAATGTTCTTTCTGCTTCTTAATTCATTTTTCAACTATATTGATCTTAATTATCTTAGCAATTACGCCTTTTGTTTTAACTGTATTTTCCATACGTGATGTTTCCACTTGGTTGTCCTTGCATCATTACTAATAACCTCCCTGGCTGAGTTCTGAGAAGGAACAAGGCAACTTTACCACTGGCCTCTTCCTCCAAAACTAACTCCAAAATCTGCAAACCACAATGCTACATAAGAGAAAAGCTGAAAAACACAAAAAGGTAGCATACGGTGAGAAGCCTGTGAGCAAACTGTGAGCCTGTAAATACCACGGGCTGGGGGAGGGCAGGGGAGCACGGGCACAATCAGCGTTGTCACAGGCAGACACACACCCCATCCCGGGCCATGGTGGTGGGCCTCATCACTTCAGCAGTCACCACCTGTGGTATAGTCGTTGTGATGGTGGTGGAGAAGGTGTGAAGAAAGCAGTGCAAAAAGAAATGAATGTGTAGTCTGCTCTCATTATTCACAGTAGCTACAGTTTATAAAGTTGCTGCAAACAGTTAGAAAGTACTGAAACATTGCTCCCAGGGGAAATGCAGGGTTAGGTCCTGGTGAGCTTCTGATCACAACATTTTCATCAAGTGATCAATGCATAACTTTGTTTTATGTGTGGTTCTGCTTAAAGACATATTTGAGCTATATTGTTGATGCATTAACACTGAACCCATGGCCAACAGCACTATAACTCACGCTTCAGTGAAGTTTGTATGGCTTGCGTTCTTTCCATAGGGATATCACACTCTTCCTGCCCTCAGGAACACGATACAACGTTCAGGCACTGCTTTCCCCTAAACTGTGCCCCTCCCCATTCACGCTGAAACTGTAATCCCCAATAGAACCGTATTTGGAGATAAACCTTCTAAGGAGATACTTAAAATTAAATGGTGTTAAGTTTGGGGTTTAAATTCAATTGGAAGGGCTGGGAGTTTGGCTCAGTGGCTTAAGCGCCTGCCCTGGCAGGCACGAGGTTGTGAGTTCAATTCCCGGTGCTGCTAAATAAATAAATAAATAAATAAATTCAATTGGATTTCCTTATGGTGAGAGGAAGAGGGACCCAGAATGTGTACACAGATAAAGGTCAACTGAGGACCTAGCAGGGAGGGTGTCACTTATGAGCTAGGAAGAGAAACCTTACCAGAAATCAACATGTCAGTACCTTGAGCTTGGGCTTCTAGCTGCCAGAAGTGTGAAAAGTGCTGTCAAAATTACCAGACTTGTTATGGTACCCTGTGTAGACTAACATAAGCTGTATACTAGAGGGAGGGGAGAGAGAGAGAGACAGAGAGAGGGAGAGGATTCCACCTGAATGTATTCTCCAAAATGTGTTGGAAATAATCTTTAATGCAATGGTACTGAGAGGCAGCACCTTTAATGAACAAGTGAGCCATGGGGGCTCTGCCCTTCTGTGTGGACTAATGTTGCAATCACAGAAATGGGTTTCTGGAGAGGGGTTTGTTATAAACATGAGCCTCACGTTTGCTCACTCTCTCTCCCTCTCTCATACTTTGTTTTTTGCTCTGGGCTATTGCATCAGGAAAGCCCTCACCAGAGCCTACATTTGATCTTGACTGTCCCAGCCTACAGAACGAGAGGAAGTAAATCTGTGTTCTTCACTAATTACCCGCTCTGCGGGATTTTGTTGTAAAAGCACAAAATGGACTAAGTTGCAAGCCTTGTAGAACTACTTGATTTTTAAAATTATATATATCTTAAACCTTGACAAAAATAAAATCTTCCCCCTCCACTGTGGTAGTGCATGCCTGTAATTCCAGCACCTGGGAGGCTGAGGTAGGAAGACCATCATGAGTTTGAGGCCAGCTGAAGCTACATATAAAGACCCTTTTTCAAAAGAACAAAACAAAAAATAAAATCTGCCCAAAAAAAGGTGAAAAAAATAAGGCAGACTTGTTCTTTTTTCTTTTCTTCCTCCTCTTCTTCTCCTTCTCCTTCTTCTTCTTCTTTTTCTTTTCCTTCTTTTTTAGACAGGGTCTCACTTTGTAGTGCAGACTGGTTTTAAACTCACTATGTAGTTTAGGCTGGCCTTGAATTTGTGGTAATTCTCCTGCCTTAACTTCTCAAGTGCTGGGATTATAAGTGTGTGCTACCACACCTGGTGGCGGATTATTTTTGAAAGCACAGAAAAATAGTAGCATGTACAAACTGGACCTCAAGAGGACATTAGGTTGGGGAAGTTGGACCATAAATCAGAACCTTAAGTAGAGATTTAGTGATGACTCAAGAAACAATGTAGGCCCAGAAGTCAACCCCAGAATACCACATCCCGAGTCAGTGCTCTAACATCGTGAAGTGAGAACCCTAAGGTGGCTTAGGGGCATAGAGAAGATCAATCAGGGCGGTTACATTTGTTTCCGTTTCTTCTTTTGTTCTCTTTTGTGGTGATATTGTATTTGAAAATGGCTCTCAAGCATAATGCTCAGTTTAGGCTGCTCAGGCTGCCATAGCAAGTTTAGGTGATTTATTTATTTATTTATTATTTTTTTGTGTGTGTGGCACCGGCGATCGAACTCACAACCTCGCGCCTGCCAGGCAGGCACTTAAGCCACTGAACCAAACTCCAGGCAAGTTTAGGTGATTTAGAAACTTGTTGTTTCACACTTCTGGAGGCTGAAAGTTCATCGTTAAGGTGCCGATATGTTGATTTCAGGTGAGACCGGTCTTCCGGACTTGCAGGTGACTGACTCCCTTCTTGCTGGGTCCTCAGGTGACATTTATCTGTGTGGGCTTTCCAGGACCCTTTTCCTCTTCTCACATACCCTGATACCAAATAGAAACACAGTACTAAAAATAACTTTCTGACTGCCCTCATATTTCCCATTCTCCAGAGAGAACCCTTTACAACTTTTTAAACATTACTTTGGTATTTGCATCCTAATAACATGATCACGTAGTTGCTTCTTGTTTTTTTTTTTTTTCCATTTTAGGCATTGTTATCTCCTTTTTGTCCCTAATCCCCCAATGAAATAATGTTGCAATTTTGAATAGATATTAATGTTCAGTGTTTATATTATTAGCAGTCATGTAAATGGTATGTACTGCTAAGGCTGTCCACAACAAGTTATTCTTCCCACAGTTAATTACCGTCTGTTGTTTATTGAGTAATGCCACATGTACTTACCACTAATTTATTCCCAAACTCTCTGACAGATGTGTAAATCTTTTCTCAATATGCTCCAACACATCTGGTGTTCTGTCAATTTCTTCTTTTCTAATAACTCTGTTTCGGCCTCTTTCTCTGTCCCATCAGGAGTGGGTGACCCCTATATTTGCTGTGCTGGGTCTCGGATCCTCACCTGTGTTCTATGCCTTCATTTAGACAGACCACATTCCTCTAGGAGCTTCCTTGTACAGGGAGTAAATTAGAGGAAAATTTTTTTAGAAGTATACTTGTCCACAAATGCTGTTATTTTGGCCTCCCACCTAGTCAATAGTTAGTCTAGAACAGCAGGCTGGAAATTCCTCAGAATTTCAAGAAATCACCTCGTCGTCTTTTTGCTTAGGTTCAGCTATCGAGAAGTCCAGTGCTATTCTCTTTTAATGTTAGCTTCCTTGATGTTTTTGTATTCGTTTGTTTGTGTTTCATTT
>RJWM01008768.1:21104-71359 GCA_004363535.1 Dasyprocta punctata
CCGGAGATTGAACTCACAACCTCGCGCCTGCCAGGGCAGGCGCTTAAGGCACTGAGCCAAACTCCCGGCCCGGGGTTTTTTGAGGCAGGGTCGCACAATGTAATCCCTTCAATTCTTTATCCTTAATTTTTTATCCTCTCTTGCCCTTGTCCTCCTGTTCTATGCTTGCTTTCTCCTATTCCCTCTTTTTCCCCTCAACTCCCACTGTCTCCCTTCCTCTGTTCTTTTTGTGATAATTTGCTGAAGTTCTGTAATGATATACCCTAGTGTGAACATATTTTCTTTCATAGTACTAGGTCCTTAAGTGAGCACTTTTTTTTTTTAATAGACTTTATTTTTCAGAACAGTTTCAAATTCACAACAAAACTCAAAAGGAGTTACGGATATTTCCCATGTATCCCCTGCCTCCACACATATGTAACCTCCACATTATCAGTGTGTCCAATCAGGGTGGCCCCTCTGATGCAGTGGATGAGCCCATGTTGGTGCATCATTATCACCCCAAGTCCATAGGTGACATTAAGACTCACTCTCGATAGTCTGGTAGTATGCACTCTGTGGATTTGGACAAATGATAAGGACATGTATCCACCATTTTCATGTCATACAGAGTATTTTAATACCCTAAAAATCTCCTGTGCTCCTTGAATTCATCCCTCTCACCTAAATCCTAGCAACTCCGTTTATTATCTCCATGACTTTGTTTTTTTACAGGACATGGCATGAGTGGGATAATATAGTGTATAGCCTTTTCAGATCAGCTTCTTTCATGTAGTAATGTGTATTTGTATCCTCCACATCATTTTATGGTTTGATACTTAATTTCTTTTCCTAATTTTAAATTTTTTTAGTGTATGTTTGCAGTTCATGACATTTGCAATCAACTTGGGAAGTGGTTACATGCACATACCACAGTTTGTTTCTTTTTTTATTTTAATTCCCTTCCCTTTCCCTCTCCCTCCCTTCCTGCTCCTCCAATTTCCCTGTCTCAATTTTCATGCTTGTTGATATTATTAATCTTAGCTTATGTTATGGCATATAATTGTTATATTAATTGAGGTTATTAGGTTCCTGTACATGGCGCATCCTTATTCTGCTTATTTTCCCTTCCCTTATTTCTCATCCCTTGTGGTTTTTCCCTTGGACCATTTTCCTATTGCAAAAGATCCATCCCCTTTCTATTCATCTTTTATTAGTCTCTTTTATTTCTACTTCTATTATTCTCACTCACATTAGAGATATCACACAGTATTTAACTTTGTGTGCCTGGTTTATTTCACTCAACATTATATTTTCTGGGAGTATCCATTTTCCTACAAATGTCTCAACTCTGTCATTGTTTATGGCAGAGTAGTATTCTGTTAGATATAGATACCACATTTTCTTTATTCAATCACCTGTTGATGGATATACAGGCTGTTTCCAGGATTTAGCTCTTCCAAATTGTGCTACTATAAACATTGGTATGCATGCATTACTGTGACATGATGATTTAAGCTCTTTGGGGAAGATACCTAGCAGAGGGATCATTGGATCACTGAATGGAATTTCTAACTAAAATGGTCTTTGAGAATTCTCCATACTGATTTCCATAATGGTTGTACTAGTTTATATTCCCACCAACAATGCAGGAAAGTTTCTTTTTCACCACAGCCACACCAGTGTTTGTTATTGCTTGATTTTTGAATGGTTACCATTCTGTTGGGAGAAAAATAGAATCTTAGCATTGCTTCAGTCTGCATTTCTTTTACAACCAGAGATGCTGAATATATTTGTTGACCATTGTATTTCCTCCTCTGTGAAGTGTCTGTTCATTTCTCTTACCTGTTTCTTGACTGAATCTTTAACTTTGGGGGTTTAATTTTTTTTTGAGTTCTTTATATATTCTAGATATTAGTCCTCTGTCAAAAATTATTTCTTAGCCTGAAGGTTGTCTCTTCACTCTACTAATTGATTATTTCTCTGTACAGAAGCTTTTTAATATAATAAAATCCCATTTGTTGATTCTTGTAGTTATTTCTTGTGCAATTGAGATTCTGTTTAAAAAAACCTTTCCTATACATATGTCTCCAAGTGTTTTATCTAGTTTATCTTTTAGTAGGTTCAATGTTTCTGTTTTAATGTTTAGATCTTTGATCCATTTTGATTTTAATTTAGCTTATGGTGAGAGATAAGGGTCTAGTTTCAATCTTCTGCACACGATAAAATAGTTTTCTCAACACTGTTGAATAGGCTATCTTTTCTTCAACATATGGTTTTAGCCCCTTTGTCAAAGATCAAATATCTGAATGTGTCAGGGGAAGTTTCTATGTCCTTGATTCTATTCCATTGATCCACATATCTGTTTTTATTCCAGTAACATACAGTTTTTATCACTATTGCTTTATAGTATAACTAGAAGTCAGGTATTTCTTTTTTCTTTTCTTTTCTTTTTTTTTTTTTTTGTACCAGAGATGGAACTCACAACCTCTCACCCACCAGGCAGGTGCTTACACCACTGAGCTAAATCCCTGACCCTACTCTTTTTGAGACAGGGTCTCACTATTCATTTCAGGCTGGCCTTGAACTCACTTTGTAGCCCAGGCTTGTCTTGAACTTGCAATGATCCTCCTGCCTCAGCCTCCTGAGTGCTGGGATTACAGGCACATGCCACCATGCCTGGTTGAAGTATTTCTTTTTTTTTTTTTTTTTTTTTTTTTTTTTTTTTTTTTTTGTGGCACTGGGGATTGAACTCACAACCTCGCACCAGGCACTTGAGCCACTGAGCCAAACTCCCGGCCCTTGGTTGAAGTATTTCTATGCCTCGTTTTCCTCTTGTTGCCCAAAATTGATTTTGCTCTTCTGTGTCTCTTCTTTCTCCATATGAGTTTTGTGATTTTTTTTCCTAGATCTATAGAGTATTTTTATTGGGACTGCATTGAATCTATATAGCAATTTAGGGAGTATGGTCATTTTGGCAGTATTTATGCTACTTATCCAGGAATAGGGGACATCTTTCAATTTTCCTGGGTCCTTTTCAATCTCCTTTTTCAAAGTACTGTAGTTTTCTTTGTAGAGGTCTTTCAGTTCCTTAATTAGGTTAATTCCTAGGTATTTCATTTTTATTGAAGCTACTGTAAATAGTATAATTTTCACAGATTCCTTCTCATCACATTCATTATTGGTGTACACAAATGCTAATGAATTTTGTGTGTGTTGTATCCTGCTACACCACTGAAGTTCATTGTTAGTTCTAAGAGTTTTTGGTAGAGTTCTTTGGATCTTCTATTTGGAGTATCATGTCTTCTGCAAATAATGATAGTTTTAGTTCTTCCTCTCCTATGTGTATCCCTTTTACTTCTTTCTATTGCCTAATTGATCTGGCTAACATTTTAAATATTAAGTTGAATACAAGATGTGATAGTGGACATCTTTGTCGTGTTCCTGATTTTAGGGGGAATGCTTTTAGCTTTCAACCATTTAGTATGATGGTGGCTATTGGTTTGTCATAAACAGCTTTTATCATTTTCAGGTATGGTCCTTCTATACTTGTTTTCTGTAGAGTTTTTATTATGAAGGGGTTGTTTGATTTTGTTGAAAGCCTTTTCTGTGCCTATTGATATGTTCATATGATTTTTGATCTTGCTTCTGTTTATGCAATGTATTACATTTATTGAATTGGATATATTGAACTATTCTTGCATCTCTGGGATAAAGCCTACTTGATTATAGTGTATGAGATTTTTGATAATGCACTGAATTCTATTTGCTAGGATTTTTCCATCTATGTTAATTAAAGAGATTGACCTACAGTTTTCTTTTTTAGTTGGGACTTTTTCCAGTCATGGGATCAGGGTGATACTGGTTCCATAAATAAATTTGGGAGTACTCCGTGCCTTTCAATTTCTTTGAAGAGTTTGGGGAATGTCTTTTCTCATTGCCAATACAAAACACCAATGCTCAAAGTTAAGGGAAGAAAGGTTTATTTATCTCACAGTTTGTAGAAGTTTCAGTCCATAATTGGCTGACTACACAGGAAGATGGCTTTGCAGAGAGTAGTTCATGGTGGGCAGAAGACAGGAAAATCAACAATAAACTTTAGCAGTGCCTTTCTGCCCCTTTTATACAATATCTAGGCTGCTGGGATTAGGGCAGTGCCAAACCAACCACTCAACTGGTAACAGAATCCCTACATCATACACTCTAGATTCAGCCACCTCTGTAAAACCCCCATGATCATGTGAGGTTTTAGGAGGACATCTAGACACAAAACATAACAGTGAGTATTGGTGATATAATATCCTTAAATCTTTTGTGAATCCATGAGGCCCTGGCTTTTTTTTTTTTTTTTTTTTTGGTAGAGTCTATTACTGTGTCCATTTCATTGCTTGTTATTAGGTTGTTAAACGTATTTATGTCTTCTTAGGTTAGTTTTGGTAGCTTGTATGTGTCTAGGAATCTGTCCATTTCTTCAAAATTTGCTAATTTGTTGGACTATAACTTTTCTAAATAGTTACTATATTCTGGATTTTAACAGTATCTGTTGTGACTTCATCTTTTTCATTTTGAATCGTGCTAATGTGAGTCTTTTCTTGCTCTCTCTTGATAAGTCTGGCTAGGGGTTTATGTATTTTTTTATTTTTTCAAAGAATCACTTCTCCAGCTTGTTGACTTCTTTTAAAAATGTTTTTTACTTTTTTTAGTCTCAATTTCATTGATTTCCACCCCCATCTTTGTAATTTCTCCCCTTAATTTTGGTTTGATGCTGTTTTGTCATTGTTTCTTAAGTATCTTAAGATTTCTCAAAGTTATCTATTTAAGCTTGCTTTGTTTTCCTAATGTGGGTTTTAATTGTGATAAATTTTCCTCTTAGAATTGCTTTCATAGTGCTCCAGAGGTTTTGGTGAGTTGTACTGCCATTGTCATTAACTTTAAGAAATTGTAAATTTCTTCTATGATTTCTTCTGTGACCCATTTATCATTTAGGAGTATACTGTTAATTTTTCCGGAGGATTTGCTTTTTCCAAAATTTCATCTGTTGTTGATTTCTATTTTCATTGCACAGTGGTCTGATAGAATACCTGAGGTAATTTATACTCTATTCTTTTACATTTACTTAAGCAGGCTTTGTGGACCAGCATGTGGTTTATTTTGGAAAAAGTACCATGTGATGCTGAAACGAATGGATACTCTGTCACAGAGGGGTGGAATACTGTCTCTACCTGCTTTTTAGTGGGACTCCCACTGTCTGCTGTCCAACTGCTGGCAGTCACTCATGATTGTCCCTCCCTCATCCATTTCAGAACTGGGCAATCTGAAGCAGCCAAGACCCTGCCCTGGGACCCAGGTTCAAACAGTCACCCTTTTCCTCAGTGGCATCCCCACCAGCCATTGCTCCACAGTTGTGACTTGGGCAGTTGTACCATGGTCACTTACCAACTCTTGACTGTGAAAGGCCACTCTGCAAGGATATCCTGCATTTTCCATGCTAGTTCCAACTGCAAATGATTCTTTCTGTCCTGAACAAAACAGTTGTTAGTTTCACTCTGCCTTCCAGCTGGCAGCTAGCCAGCCCCTGTCAGTGGTGTTGCATAGTCTCTCCTCTCCAGGGTGAATTATTTCTTATGTATCACTCACTTACCCTATTTTTTTCTCATTTGTCAGTTCCCTCATGGTTCCTGCATAACTTTCACTCACTGTGATTCCTCTCCAAGTTATTGCTTTCCAGATATTAGACACTGGTCCTTGAGAAACTGAGTTCCTGGCATTCACTGCTCCTCCATTTTGGGACTTCTCTGATAGCTCATTTCTTTAGTGCTGCATAATGTTACATTATCTGGACATACCAGAGTTTATCCATTCACCTCCTGAAGGACATCTTGGGTGCTGTCCAGATTGGGCAATTATGCGTGAAGTTGCTATCAACATCCATGTGCAGGACTTTATGTGAATAATCAGTTTTCAGTTTTGGGGGGTAAATACCAAAGAATACAAGTTCTGGATTTTATGGGAGAAAGCATGCATAGTTTTGTAAGAAATCACTAAACTGTCTTCAAAAGTTTCTGTGTCATTTTGTATTCCTACCAGAAGTGTTTGAGAATTCCTGTTGCTCCACATCCTCACCAGCATTTAGTGTTGAATTTTGGCCATTCAAATAGGTGTGTAGAATGATATCTCAGTCTTTGGTCTTAATTTGCAATTCTTTCATGAAATAAAGCATGGAACATCTTTTAATAGGCTTATTTGCCATCTATAAATCTGTTTGTGATGTCTTTTAATGTTTTTGGCTCATTTTTAATCTGGTTGTTGGTGTCCTTATTATTGAATTTGATGTGTTCTTTTATATTTTGGGTAATAGTCCTTTATCTGCTATTTGTCTTGCAAACTTTCTCCCAGTCCATGGTTTGTCTTTTCATCCTCTCGAATGCCTTTTGCAGAGCCAAAAATTTTATTTGAAGAGAGTTGATCACTGCTTTCTTTCAGGGATCTTGCCTCTGTGGTTGTATCCAAAAAGTTATTTCCAAACCCAAGGACATCTATACTTTGTCCTATGTGATGTTCTAGTAGTTTATAATTTTGTGGGATTTTCCCCTGTTTTTGTTTGCTTGTCTTTTTTTTTTTTTTTTTTTTTTTTTTTTTTTTTTTTTTTTTTTTTTTTTTTTTTTTTTTTTTTTTTTTTTTTTTTTTTTTTTTTTTTTTTTTTTTTTTTTTTTTTTTTTTTTTTTTTAGGTCAGGGTCACTCTTATATAGTCTGAGCCAGTCTTCAACTTATTAGATAGCCTACTCTGGCTTTAAATTTAAAATCCTCATGCCCAGGTTCCCAAGTACTGAGATTACACCCCTGAGCCACCATCCCCAGCTTAGTTTTGCATTTTAAGTTTAGGTCTGTGATCTGCTTAAATTAATTTTTGTCAAGGTGTAAAACTTGTGTCTAGATTTATTCGTTGCATGTGGTGTCCAGCTGTACCATTTGCTGAAAAGATAAAAGGATCATACTTTCTCCATGAAACTGCCTTTATTCTTTTTCAAGGATGAGATAATTAAGTTAATATGGATTTCTTTATGGGTTCCCTATACTGCTTTATTGATCTTTTTTTCTATTCTTTCATTAATACCACACTGCCTATAGTGTGTCTTGAAATTGGGCAATATTAGTACACAGATTTTGCTCTTCAATATTGTATTGGATATTCTAGATCTTTTGCCTCTCCATGTAGACTTAAGACTATTCATAAGATAATTTGCTGGGATTTTGATTGGGATTGAAGTATACATCAAATTGGTACTAAATGACATCTTCATAATACTGAACATAAACATGAAACATCACTTCATTTATTTAATTTTTCTTTGACTTCTTTCATCAGAATTTTGTACATTTCTTTTTGTAGATATTATGTATATTATATTAGACTTATACGTAAATATTTCATGTTTTAAGCACTAGTGTAAATAGCTTTGCATTTTTATTTCAAGTTGCACTTGTCCATTGACGTATGTAATAAAGTGACTGAATTTTCTGTATTAAACTTGTCTTCCCAAATCTTGGCATAATCTCTTATTCCAGAAGTCTGTTGATTTTTTTTTCAGATTTACCAATAGATGGTTATTCTACCTTTTTTTTAATTTTAATTTTTTTATTGTTATTTTTATTTATTTATTTATTTATTTATTTTTGCCAAGACGAAGTACTGAATGCTCAAAGTGAAAGGGGGAAAGGTTTATTTAGCTCATATTTTGTAGAGGTTTCAGTCCATAATCATTCAGTGTGGCTTAGCATAGGAGTGTTACAGAGGAGAAACAGTTCATCATGGCAGAAGACACCAAAAGCAAGCAAGGGAAGAGGAAGAGGAAGAGGAAGAGGGAGAGGAAGAGGGAGAGAGAGACAGAGAGGGAGAGGGAGAGAGGGGGGAGGGGAGGAGAGGGGAAGGGAAGGGAGAGGGAGAGGGAGGGGGGAAGGGAAAGGAGAGGGAAGGAGAGAGGGAGAGGGAGGGGAGGAATGGAGGGGGGAGGGAGAGGAAGAGAGAGACTGAACAAGCCTCTTTCTGACCCTTATATTGTATGCAAGCTACCCACCCTAGAACAGGTATGGCACTCACACCCTTAATCCCAGCATTGCACTATGAATTAGATTCAACCACCTCCAAAAAACAAAAACAAAAACAAAAACCCTATGACTGCATGAGGCTATGAGGACATCTAGACATGAACCATAGCACTACCTGATAGCAAAAACCATTTTGTTTTTCCCTTCCCAACCTGTATACCTTTTATTTCTTTTTCTTGTCTTATCTCATTAG
Source organism: Dasyprocta punctata (assembly GCA_004363535.1). Lineage (NCBI taxonomy): Eukaryota > Metazoa > Chordata > Mammalia > Rodentia > Dasyproctidae > Dasyprocta > Dasyprocta punctata. Next base: position 29,384 of record RJWM01008768.1, read on the forward strand.
GCAGAGTTTTCAACACAATACTGAAAAAACAATGGTGAGAGGGGATGTATGGGTTTGATCCTGTGTCCCCGCAAGGCCTCATGTAATCATGGATGGGGCTGAGTCTGGCATTTGTGATTGGTTTGTTGTCTGGCACTGGGATTGGTGATGTGAGTATTGCGCCCACCCAGGGGTGGGACTGACATACAGTGTAAGGGTGGGAAGAAGGTGTGACCTCTCTCTCTTGCCTATTCTGCACCTTGCTGTTGCAGCCACCATGAATGGCTGCCCCACCGTGCTGCCCTGCCTTGCAGCCAGCTGAATGTGAACTGAAACTCCCAAGAACTGTAAGAAATAAACCTTTCCTTCTCTAATTTTGGGCATCAGGTATTCTGTCTCAGCAACAAGAGAAAAGTAACTAAGACAAGAGATATGCTTACCTCTTTCTTGGTATTAGTGGGAAAGCTTTGAGTTTCTCACTGTTAAGTATGATGTTAGCTGTACATTTTTTGTTGATTTTAAAAATCAAATTGAGGAAACTCTCCTCTAGTACCAGTTACTGAGAGTTTTTAAAAAACTTATAGATGGGTATGAGGTTTTTGTCAGTGTCTTTCACATTTATTTATGCGTTCAAGTCCACCTTCTCCTCCTTGTCCCCCTTCTTCTTTTTGCAGTACTGGGTGTTGAACCCAGGACATTTGCACTGAGCTGTATCACCAGACTTTTTTAAAAAAAATTTGCGGTAGGGCCTCACTCAGTTGCTAAGTGGCCAAGGGTAGGCTCGAGCTTGTAGTCTTCCTGCCTCGGCCTCTCAAAGTACTAGGATTAAAGGTGTGTGACTCCATGCCCTGCTTCACATTTCTCTTTAGCTTGTCGATGTGATGGATTACACTAATTGTCATAAATTTTGAGCCAACCTCTCATGCCTGGGGCAAATTCCACTTGGTGGTGGTATGTGATTCTTTTTATACATTGTTAGATTCAATTTGCTAATGCAGTTGTACCTCGGTTCATGAACTTAATTCACTCCACAGTTCTGGGGAAGACATCACGTTAGTGTTTATGTGGGGAAGATAGCCCCAGTCACATTTCTCACCTGAGGCAGAGTTGGTTAGTGGAAACAAAATTTTGTTGAATGCTTTAGTTCACAAACTAAATTGCTGGGGAACAGAAGCATTGATGAACTGAGATATTACTATACTTTGTTCAAGGTTTTGCATCTATGTTCATGAGATACTGGTTTGTAGTTTTCTTTTGTTATTATGCCTTTGTGTATGTTTGGCCTTGTGGAATTAGGAAGTATGCCTTCTGATTCTGTCTTCTGAAAGAGATTATAGAAAACTCATACACTTTCTTCTGTAACTGTTTGGTGGACTTCACTCTTCAGCCTATTTGAGCTTGGTACTGGTACATACCTCTAATCTACTATGGGAGACTGAGGCTGGAGAATCACAAGGGTGAGTCCCGTCTGAACAACCTAATGACTGAAGGAAAACCTGTCTCAAAATTAAAAATAAAACAAACAGCTGGGAATATAGCTCAGTATGAAGGCCTGGGTTCAAGCCCCTGTACTGTAAAACAAACAAATAAAAATTTTTGGTTTAGAAGGTTATTAGTTATTGATGAAATTTTTAATGGAGATAGGCATATTCAGATTGTCTATTGATTCTTGCATGAGTTTTGGCAATCTGTGTCTTTCAGATAGTTTGTCCATTTCATCTAGGTTATCAAATTTTTTAGCATAGAGTTCTTAACAATCCTTGATTATCCTTTTGATGTTCATGAAATCTATAGTGATATCTTTTCCTTCATTTTACTAATTTCATCCCTTCCTGTGTCCCTCCCAGCCCTCATCTCCCCTGATAGAGGGTGATCAATTTTATTGGTCTTTTCAAAGAGCAAACTTTCAATTTCATTGATTTTCTGTATTGATTTTTTTTGTTTTCAGTTTCATTGATTTCTGGCTCTAGTTTTTTTTTTTTCTTATTTTGGTTTAATTTGGTCTTCTTTTTATAATGCTGTAAGGTGGAAGCTTAGATGATTGATAACAGAACTTTTTTCTTTTCTGATACATTCAGTCAATGCTATTAGTTTTCCCCTAAACACTTAGCATTGCATCCCACAAAATTTGATAAGTTTTATTTCATTTAGTTCAAAGTGTTTTTAGTTTCTCTTGAGATTTGACATGTATGCTATTTGAGTCCAAATATTTTGTGATTTTTCCAGTTATCTTTTTAACGATTTCTAGTTTAATTCCACTGTGGTCTGGCAGCAAATAGTGTATGATTTGTATTCTTTTAAATTTGCAAAGGTGTGTATTATAGTCCCAAATTTGGTCTATTCTGATAAACATTCCTAGTTTGACAAAAAAGTATATTCTGCTGTCATTAGATGAAGTGGCATATGGATGTCTATTGCATTCAGTACATTAATGTCCAGTTTACTTAAATCCACACTGATTTTCTTCCTTTTGGGTCTGTTCATTATTGATATAAATGTGAAAAATTTTAATTATGGCAGTGAAACCATCTCTTTTTTCCCTGTATTTCTACCAGTTTTTGCTACATATTATTTAGCACTCCATCACTAGGTGCATATACATTAAGGACTGTTATGCTTTCTTTAGAGAGTGTATCCCTGTATTGTTATATAATCTCTGTTTATCTCTAATAAATTTCTTTGGTTTGGATCTGAACTCTTCCATTAATACATTAATATACTCTCTCTCTCTCTCTCTCTCTCTCTCTCTTTCCCTCCCCCTTCTTTCTTTCCTTCTTTTCTTTCTTTTTTTTTTTTTTTTTTTTTTTTTTTTTTTTTTTTTTTTTTTTTTTTTTGAGATAGGGCTCACTAAATTGCCCAGGCTGGCCTAGAATTCACCATTCTTTTGCCTGAGCTCCCCAATTAACTGTGACTATAGCTATTCATCAGGGCATCCAGCTTCTGCTTTCTATTGATTAGCATTAGTATGGTATATCTTCCTCCATTCATTTACTTTTAATCTGTACATGCCTTTATATTTAAGGTGGGTTTCTTATAGATAGCAAATACTTTGGGTTTTGATTCTTGATCCACTGTAACAATATCTGCTTTTTAATTGATTTACTAAGGTCATCAATATTCAAAGTGAAAGCCAGGCATGGTGGTGCACTCCTGTAATCCCAGCACTTGGGAGGCTGAGGCAGGAGTATCACTGTGAGTTCAAGGACAGCCTGGGTTACAAAGCGAGTTCAAGACCAGCCTGAACTAGGGCTGGAGTTTGGCTCAGTGGCTTAAGCACTTGTCTGGCAGGCGTGAGGTTGTCAGTTCGATCACTGGTGCCACAAAAAAAAAAAAAAAAAAAAAAAAAGAAAGAAAAAGAAAAAAATTCATATACAAGACCAGCTTGAACTGCATAATGAAGCCCTGTCTCAAAAAGATAGAAAAAATATTCAAAGCGAGTATTGATACAATTAACTTAGTATCTACTGTATTTGTTTCTGCTTTGTATTTATTATTGTTGTTTTTTTGGTCTTCTTGTCTTCCTCATTTTTTCTACCTGTTTGTTTGTTTATTTGTTTTAATTGTGCATTTATATAGTTACATTTTTCCTCCTTTTTTTAGTGTTTATCAGTTGTACTTTTTTCCAATTTTTTTAATGACTGCTTTAGCATTGGCAATATATTATTATAACAAAAACAAGTCCCCTTTCAAATAACACTGCACAATTTGATAGGCAATGTAAGTTCCTTGTAATAACAAGTGTATGTTTCTAATTCCTTCCTCCTATTCCATCATTATCTGTCATTTCATTTATATATAAGTATGCAAGTGTATAACAAATTTAAATAAATACCTGGCTGCTTGATTTTGAAGAATTTATTTTATTCATTCTACAATTTTGTTCAGTTCTTTATAAAGTTTCAAATCTTTATCATTTTTCTTCTCTCTAAAAAAAAAATTTAATCTCTTGACTGTCAAGTCTACTGGCAGCAAATTCCTTAAGTTTTTGTTTGTCTGAGAATGTCTTTTTCACTTTTAAAAGATCCTTTTTCAGGGTACAGAATTTTGATTGGTGTTTGCTTTTGTTTCATTCTCTTCCTACTTGCAGATTTTTGAGAAGTCAGATGTAATTCTTAATTTTGATTCTCTATAAGTGAGATTTTTTTCCTTCTGGCTTCTTTTCAGGATTTGTTTCTTTATCTTTGATTTTTTTCTAGTTTTAAAATTATATGCTTTGGTTTGTTTTATTGTTTTGGTTTTGGTTTTGTTTTGTTTTGTTTTGTTTTGTTTTTCTTTTTGTTTTTCTTTTATCTAGTTGATGGTCTGTGAGCTTTCTTGATCTGTAGTTGGTATCTGACTTAATTTAGGAAAATTCACAATCTTTATAATTTCAAATTTTTCTTCTGGCTTTTTTTTCCCCCTCTCTCTATCTTTTCCCTCTAGAATTGCCATGCTGGGTAAGTCACACTTCTTGTAGCTGTCCTACAGTTTTTGTTCTTTTTTAAAAGTCTTTTGTCTCTTTTTTTTTTTTCCATTTTTGTTGGCATCTATGAAGATTTTTTTGAGCCCTGATAATCTTTGTGGTCAGTCTATCATCAAAGATATTCCTCATTTTAATTGTATTGGTTTTTTTTATAACTAACATTTCTTCTGATTATTTCATCAAAATTTCTATGTCTCTTTTTGTGGCATAGCTCTTCTGGCATTCTCTTAGTTTATCTGTTAGAACCTTTATCATCTTCATCATAGTTGTTTTAAATTCCTGGTCTGATAATTCCAAAATCCCTGCCAGATTTGAGTCTGGTTATAATGGTTGACCTGCCTCTTTGAGCTATGTTTTGTTTTGTTTTTGCCTTTTAGTTTGTTTTCTAATTTTTTTCTTGATTTACATACATAATGTACTAGGTAGGGAAATTGTGGCAAATAGGCCCTTTGTGATGTGGTAGTATACTGGAGAGTGTGAAGCCTTCTACTGAAGCACCAAAGCATCAACATTTTAGTGATTTTGTATCTCTGGACTATAAATTTTACATTCACTTTTTTGTTGTTGTTGGTGGTGGTTTTTTGAGACAGCATCTCTCTATGTAGTTCAGGCTGGTCTTGGACTCACTGCATAGATGAGGCTGGCCTTGAGCTCATGGGAGTTCTCCTGCCTCACCCTGCCTAGTGCTGGGATTACAGGTGTGCACCACTACACCTGGCTTTACTTTACTTTTGCCTCCTTTTGGGGGGACAAGATAAGTGTGTGGATTCAAACTAGGTATTTTCTTTCCTTCAGATCAGATAGGTTCTGATAAAATCCCAAGAGGCTGGAATCTGGTTAATTTCTCCCAAGGAGAGATCTTGTTAAGAAAAAAACAGACTACTCTAGTATATTTCAAATTGATAATTGCTATGGTTTAGGTCTAAAATGTCCCCCAAAAGTCTCATGTATTCAGAATGTATGCCCCCTGTCTTTCTTCCAATTACCTGTGCTTTAGTTGATTTTCTCTGAGTAACTCCAATGTGACCCCTCTCCTATTCAGCCATGCTGATCCAAGTCTCTTGCATTCAGAGGTGGGGCCTTGAAAAAGTCAGGTCTGTGAGTGTGACCTGGTACCACCTCCTTTGCTCTCAGCTTCTTGGCTACCATGATGTGAGCAGCTTTCCTCTGCTAGGCTCTTTCACTCTATAGTTTCTACACTGGCCTTGGTTGCCTTGGACCATGGACTCACCCCATTGAGACTGTCAACCAAAATAAACCTTTTCCCCTTTAAATCATGGGTGTTGGTATTTTGTTCCAGGAATAAGAAAGCAACTAAAACAATTACTTTTCCCCTCCTCTTGCCAGAAGTATGAGAGAATTTTCTCCAATATCATTGAGAACCCAATTGAGTCCTTGGAGTTAAAATAGTTTGGAGGTCTTCTGTGAGGAAATGTGTCTGGAATTTGTCCATGCTGAGCCTCTAAAAATTCTCCAGTGATGGTTCACATTTTTCCGCCTTGACCCTGGTTCCTGCAAAGGTTTATGCTCAGTGTTTCAGATCTGGCCAGCCACAATTCTCTGCACTCTCCTGTTGGCCTCTCCAACTTGCTTTGAGACTGCACCTTTCTGATGGAGTTCGATTTTTGAGGAGTTGCCAATTATATAAATTTGTTCAGATTTTTCATTTTTAGAATGGAAGAGCATCTTCTAGCTCCTTATATTCTTGACCAGGAAGCAGAAGTCCTTAGTGAGACTCTGGAAACTGTGTCCATTCTCAAAAATGTTCTGAAATTATCTCATGAACTATGAACTCCCTTCTGTTTGTACTCTGTTTTTTCTGAAATGCATATTATTTAGATTTTGAATCTGCTGGATTTGTTCTATTTTGTTAATAATTCCCAAGAATGTTCTTTGTTCCTTGAATTCTTTTATGACATGCTGTTCTTTTTCATGGATGCAATATTTTCATACCCTTGGGAGCACAGTAAAATATATGTGCTGTTTGAAATTTTCCTGTCTTCCTTCTGATGTTTCCGATTGTTTTAGTCACTATCTTTCATTCTAGTGGTTTTTCTCATTTTTGTGGGGCTCTTTATCTGCTCATATTTAAGACAAGAGCAGCAAAGACTGAAATCTCAGTGTGAGTAGAAGGAGCCAAGAGACTAAACAAATTCACTGTGGGTCACATAGCTGGGTAGTTTCACTGAGGAACCCTGGATGTCATTAGGTTTTTTTTCTCTTGAGCAGACAAAATTTTCGAGCTCAGAGGTCTTTTCCAATATCTTCCCTGAAACATATGCTGAATATTCTGCCCAATAATTTGTTAGCTGAGTGAGGTAGAAGTTGTCTCAACATCGAGCAGGAAACACTTAATCCCTCTTTGTTTAGCATCATTCCCTCCTACCAACTATGTTTGCCATTCCTTAACTCAGTATAAACCTGTGAGCTTTTGCTGAGTAGTAACTGATCTTCATGGTGCAGGGGGCAGAATACTGCATTTAATTGCTTCCTAAACAGATACTTCATCAGTCTTTTCATTTTGGCTTCATCCTTCTGGATATAACTAGAGTCACCAATTCCTGTATCTTTTGACGATTTGGTGGAGTAAACTATTTTATACCACGGCTTTTCCCCAAAAGTTATTCAACTTTTGGAATCCTTCTAGTTCCATCCTTCCTTCTACTTTTTCCAGCTTCCCAAATTTTACTGCTCTTGTTTCTTCTCTTCTTCCCTCTGTCCTTGTGGTTTATGTCTTTTTTAAAAAATTAAGTTTAATGTTGCTTTGGTAAGGTTTCATGGGAGAGTCAAGGCTGATATATGAGTTAAGCTACTATCCTTGACTGGAAATTTCTCTGCCTGCTGTTTCATCTGCTTAGCCTCCATCCTGAGGGTATCTCTATGCAGTCTCAGTCTATGTGGGTGGGCTCTTCTGTGCCAGGTCATGTTGACCCTCTAGGACTGGGTGACTGTTTGAATCCACAATGGCCAATTCCTACCCTAAACATTAAGTTTAGTCCCTCCCTTTGGCCATCTCTGACCAGTAAATGGACTAGTTCTGCTATTTAATGTGGATCAGGTATTTAAAAGACTAGAATTTGACCCTGCCCCTACCTCCATGCTGTTGCGAATAAACCAACAAGATGCTTCATGGGACGAAGTCCAGAGCCCTTATCAGATCATTCTGCTTATGAGGCAGGGACAGCACAGCAGGCTCGTGGCCAATTTAGGCTTTAAGAGGTAGTCTCACATATCTGTTCTTTAGCTTTGAATGTGTCTGGTGTAGGATTTTATCCATTTGTTTCCTAAGGCCTAATGTTAGGAAACTGACTTAGGTGAATTTAACTCTGAGCAGATGAAGTTACCTTAGGGAGTACTTATTTATTAACTTATAAGAGTCTGTGGCTTTTATATAACTGGGTCATTTATATTTGTTACTCAGGGTATTCCTCCTTGAATGTCAAGCAAGAGTCAAACTCCACAGTCATCAGATGTGTTTTGCATATTAGGAACTTCAAGGTTGAACTATGTCCATTGTTTCCATTTAACTCCCAGCCTAACCATGTAACGTCTCATCTTCATTTTAGAGATAAGCATACCATTGTTTACATGATTGAGTAAACTACCCAAGATGGCATCGTTAGTGAAAGAGACACTATGCCAGGTAATCTTATTTGTCAACTAGACTGGATTGAGACTCCAGAAGACATAATTAGATCATGGGGATGTAGCAGAATGTGTTGCTAGGAAGCAGGGCATAGTTGGAAGTAGGTCACCGAATGCCTGCCTTTGGAGATACTCTACCCCGTGCTCTAATTCCCAGCCTCCTTGAATAGAGCAGCTTTGCTCCAACTTGCCTTTCTACCATATTCCTTCCTTGGAGGATAGCCTGAAACCTCTGAAACCATGAGTCAAATCAGATTAACTCCATTGAAGGTATTGAATATTTTTCCCCAGTGATGGAAAACCTGACCAATATAGAAACTCAGAAGTGTCTGGTCCCAGTGTCAATGGGTCTTTTACTTCTCAGAACTTGACCACAGAACTACACATAGGATGAAAAGGGCTCAGAAGAATCACATTACAGTGGAATTTAGAAGTCAGGGAAGGTCTCTCTCCAGAGATGACCTTCTACTAAATCCTGTAAGAAGAGGTCGAGCAGGTAAAGAGCCAAGTGACAAGTATGGGCAATGTGAACAGCATGGATAGTGGCCCTGAGGTGACAAACACACTAGGGACCTTGAGAAATAGAGTGACTGAAGCCTAAGAGCCCAGGCAAACCCCGAGGAGCCCAGTACTGTATTAGAGGTGAACAGAAGAAGAGGAACAGGGATACCAGGATGAAGCTTCCAGATCACAACTGAAACCTCTTGGAACTAAGCTGGCCAGCAGCTAGGATTAGACTACCATTTAGGGGTAGGCAGATAGGATATCTATCTTCACATGACTTGTAGGATGTTCCAGTCCTACAAATTATTTGTATATTTCTTTCCAACATGGCTTGCATTGGAAAGTTCCCTGCTAAGGATTAGTTAACTGGGCTATCACTATTTTTTATAATGTTGCATTATCTATAAAATCCTCAAGTTTGAATGTTCATTGATGATTGATACTTTAAGGATCAATAAATCTATAATTCTCCAGTTTGAATACCCATTACTTGGAAAGGTTAAGAAATGTAGACAATGGGCTCAGTAGGTCCAGTGTATACAAAGCCCTGCGTTCCATCCCTACCACTACACCCCAAAATACACACACACACATACACACACACACACACACACACAAGCACGTGTGTGCACATGCACTTGGTCCTCTAGCTAGCTAACCTACTGAATCAGTAGGTTCTTCACACACTCAACAGGCTATTTTTTTAAAAAGGTTATTGGTATATACTTGTAATATATAATAATTGCATGCATTTGAGGGAGTTGGTGCACATATGTGTCATATCTTGGTTATTTTTGGCCCCCTTCCCATGTCTCCTTCCCCAATTCCAGAAGGTCTACCTCCCTGTTAGATTTCAGAAGATCCGTGTTGCAGGAAAATATCAATGGGTGTCACACAATGTCACCAGGTGATGATACCAGAGATCTTGAGCGAGACCCATGCTGCCCTCCTTGTAGTGGAGACTGCAGCAGGCAGGTGTGTGTCTTACATGGGTGCTGAGTACACTCACTTCCCTTCTTTTCCCCAGCACAGGGCTGTCCCCACTCACTGAGCCACCTAACTGGTGATGTGCTTCATAGAGTGCTATTGGCAGTATTAAAAAATGCTCAGTTGTTCTCAAGAAGCTTATTGATTAGGCATTTTGTTAATTCTAACATGCATTTTCTCCACATTTTTACATCTAAGAAATGAGGTTGTCCCTAAAAGTTAGTTATCTCTTAGCACTTGTTGTAATGTAATTGAGAGCATTCTTGTTTTTATTTTAGTTTGGTTTTTGTTTTGCAGTAGCAAGAATTTTACCCAAGGCTTTTGTACTGAGCTATATCCCCAGCCCACTCTCCCTTGTATTTTGAGACAGGAAATTTACTAAGTCACTAAGTTGCTCCAGCTGGGCTTGAACTTATGATCATCCTACCTCAATTTTCCAGAGTACTGAAGCTTCAGGATTGTGCCACCATGCCCATCTTCTTTTTCGTTTCCTTCTTAGTATTATGCACAATAATGGTGCCATGTAAAATCAGTGAAACTCAGTATTTGAAAAAGGAACTGTACACTTGTGTAAATGGGTAGTAAGCATGAACCTTTCCATGAATAGTTCTGCACCTCTGCCTCACCAGTTCTGCTCATCTATTACAATTCAGCTCAGATGTCACCTCCTCCAAGAAGCCCTCTGTGTCAGCCTGGTCCTACCACTTAACGTGGATTCAAAATCCTTCCTTAAAAGAAGAAAACAATGGAAACAAACCTTTTGTAAATAGGAAGAGGAGGAGGAGTTGAAGGGAGGGTTGGGTAACAGGAAAAAAGAATCAAGTTATATATTATGCACAGGTATAAATTCTCTATGATGAATGTGATCATTATGTACATCTAAAATGAACCAATAAAATCTGATTAAAAAAATTCTTTCTCTGGGATTCTGTACTTCCCTCCACTGTATATATCATGCTGTGTTACATCTATCCTATAATTGGCCCACCCCTTTCCTCCTAGACATTCTGAGGCAGAGATGCAATTGTACAACTCTGCCTTCCTCCTGACTAGCATGGAGTCTGATACAAGAACTGAAGATCTATAAGCTATATGTATTCCACACCCTGTGTAAGAAGAGGGGCAGGGCACAGTTCTGGGATGGCCAGGGAAAGCTTTTGAAGGGATGGACCTAGGAGCTATCCTGGGGGAGGGTCTCTGGTGCTGCTCACTCAGGACTGCAATGATGGATGAGGATAAAGCAGTGCCAGGACCCTCCCTGCTCCTCTGGGGAGATCTGTGATGCTTGTTACTCAACTAGATCTGCGTTGGAATGTCAGGAGGCTATGGGGTCTCACTTCTCATTGCCCTTAATAATCAGACCTGGGTTCTGAAACAACAGATGCCCAGATCCTGAGGAAGAAGACGCTCAGGCCCAGTGAGCTCTCACAGGAAGACCTGAGCTTGTGGTTTATACCTCAGAGCTTCCTGCCAGGGCTTCACAAGGGTTAAGAAGTCTAAGAAGTCAAGGGGAAAGCAGGCAGGCAACGGGACCACAAGCATGGTACCAACTCTTCAAAGCAGGCAACTTCTTACTGCCTATTGTTAGACCTTTATCTGGAAACTGTCTCCCCCGCCCCATCTTCCAAAGTACAGCTGGCATGACTGCTAGTTGGGGTGGTCTGGTTTTTGAGTGCTGCCTAGCTATTGTGACATTTAGGATTTGACTGAGCCAAGTTATTGCCTCTTAGTCTGCCCTTCGATGTGTTGTTGGATGGGACCCTGGTGCCCATAGTATTTATGTACTCTCCTCTTTTCAATGATGACTGCACAGATCGTACTGACCACATCCAAAAAGCCAAGGAAATGAGTCACAAATGATTGCTTTTCTGCTGCCTCTTGTTGAAGGGTAGGCATATGAGTTTCAGTGTATCACAGAAATCTACAAATAGGTTGTGCCCAGTTTGGCAACTGAGACACGGGAACATGTTCAGGTCGTGGTGGTGAAGCTTCAGGTGGCTCTGGTGAATTAAGATGACTAAAAATGATGTTGTGGTCACATCTAGGAGCCCCTTTTTCAATCTGCAGCTTCCTCTCCTAGATACTGAGCTTCTTTCTTTCTTTAGTGAGCAGACACCAGGGTCAAGTTAGAGCTTTTATTTCATTCCTACTCAAGGGCAGATGACCAGAGCCCACCAGGGCACACAAGAAACCTAGTCCCTCAAGCAAATGAGCCACCTGTAGGATGCCCAGGCCCACTAGCCAGCTGGTGCATGACATTTGCATAGCATCTGAGAGGGAGACAAGAAGATTGCTAAGACTTTTATGTTCTGTCACCCATCACCCTAAATTCACACATTGCTCCTCTCTTCTCGGTGTGACAGAGATCCACAAGGAAGCCAAAGACTCCAGGCGTTAGACCACATGGCCAAGTGGGAAGGTGCTGGTGCGACTGTGGCCACAAGCCTTGCTTGGGAGGCCATCCTGTCCTGGGTAGAAACCACTCAAGGAAAGAGTGGACTTGCATGCAGGAGTGGAGAAATCCACAGAGTCTTTTATTGGGAAGGAGAGTTTCTGTCGCTTTTAATTAGAGGCAGGGGGTGAGGAGTTTTCTGCAGCCCCACGGGGAGGTTTTGGTTGAACTCGAGGTTTGGGGAGGGGAGGGCCTTTCTGTTGCCGAACTTGCGTGCCCGATGGAGGAGGCCTCTTCTGATACCGCTGCTGGGCATGATGGGCAGGAGTCAAGGGACGATGACAAGGTGCCTGGGAACGATGGCTCGGTGGCAGGGGAGGGTGAGAGGCTGATGGATTTTGAGTTGGTGGGGCTTGGATGTGGGCGGGCTTTGGGTCCCCTTCCTCTTGGGTGGCTATTCTGCGGGTTCTTGTCTCCAGCGCCTCATCTGCAACAAGAAGACCTGTCAAGAGCTTATCCTAGCAAGGTGCAGTCTGTGGAACTGCTGAGTGCTTCTTAGGTGTGAGGTTCCCTGCTAGCTGCTCTGGGGGTGTGAAGGGAAAGAAGCTGTCCCTCTCCTCCAAGAGTACTGGGTCTCTGGGGAGACAGAAATGCTAATTACAAAGAATAGCAAGCTCCTTTGGAGAACTTGGGAAGCCAAAGGGAAGAAGGCATGGGAAGGGGCTCCAGAGAGTAGACCCCATAGCCCTGCCTCTGCACTGTCCTCGAGCTTATGCCCCAAGAGCAAGTCTCATGGTTAGAAGGTCTGAGTGGTCACAGGGGCTATTACGAACTATATTCCCTCTGACGAAGCTCTGTGGTAGAGCTATCATTTACCCAATTCTGTTGCCACACAACCCATATTCTACCAAGAGGCTGGAATACATACAAGGGGCTTTTAGCCATTACAACTCTATCAGTTCTTCAAAACTTCATAAGCAAGACCCAACTTCTTGGGCTTACCGGGAAAGATTACTCCTCTATTCACTCTGGGATTTTCTGCTTTGTGTGACTTTAGTCCATGATGACAGACCCAAGTCTAATCATAATGCAGTTCTTTCCTGTGCTGTTTCAGAGTCACACAGGAAATCTGTGAGAATGCCCAGCTGCTACAGGCCCCTCTGGCTACAAGCGAGGTATTTCAGTCCCAGGGCCAAGGCCATCTTCACTGACTGCAAAGGGAGGCAAGAGGAGCAGATTCTCCCTAGGGCCGAGGGAGAGCTCCTGAATCTTTATAGACCTGTGCAGCTCAGGAAGCCCAGGTCCTCTCTGAGCATCCCCCAGGACTGCAGGGTGACTATGCCAATCCATTAGGCTGCTTTGAACGTGAAACCTCAAAGTCAGACAATGTGTCATGGTCTGAGTGTTCTAAGAAAGAACAGAACACATCATCTGTGCCATCTTTGATTCCCCAAGGTGGCTGAGGTTATGCTCAGGGAGGGGGTGGAGAAGACTTTGACTCCTGCTCTCTGTTTCCAGGTGTGGGGCAGTAAGTGGCCTTTCTTCATCCCATGTAGCAATCTGGGGTTCACCATTTGCTAATTAGTCTGATTGTCCAACATTTTGTTCATTTGTTCCTCCTATGTTTATTCCTCAGCTTCTAGGTGTTGGGCACTATTACTAAGTGGCAATGATGACTCAGAAGCAAGCACTGTTCTCAGAAAGTCTAAAATCAAGTGTGTGAAATGAATCAGGACTGCAAATCACAGTGTCCGCCTCCAGGAAAGCCCACAGCCACCAAAGAGGTACCTACAAGGAGCCCTATGAGTTCCAGGAGCCGATGTGGGTATGTGTCCAAGTGGTCAAGTCCTCAGGCTGGGTTGGACAAAGTCAGCTATGGTTCTGCACAGCTTTCTTGGTCAGCAAGATTGCGAGTTCCTGGCACGTCCACCCCAGTGCCTGCAGCTGCTGCCTAACATCATGCCAAGGAATTCCCCAGGCTCATTGTATCTCCTGTCACTCAACCCAGGGCTTAGAGAAAGGTGAAGCAAGCAAGACACAAGGGGTGCAAAATGTGAGAAGATACCCATGCTCAGGGTCCTACAAGAGCAATGCGAGGGCCTCCTTAAATTTTGCTCCCTGGGCTTCCTTCCTCACCTATTGGCTATAGAAGATTTGCAGACAATCATATAGCCTCACTGAGCTCGTATTTCACATCTGCATTCATGTGGCCCTTCTCCTAAGATCACTAACAGCTAGATGAGATAGTGACTGCCTAGTCAGCGTGAACTAATTATCATGTTGGTACTTTCAGCCTGGTGATGGCAGCCATTGCTCTGTCTTGGGTGGCATATGAGGTCTACTTTGTAAGAATGTGCGGTCCCAATGTACTAGGTGATGAGAAAGGGCCTTTGTAAGGCCAGGGGTGGAGAACAGCCTGAGTGAGACAGGGTGAGGAAGCCGTGGGGCCTGGGGACTCAGCACCAGGGTGGAGAGTGTGGAAAAAACTATAGGAAGAAAAGTGGGTCTAATTTTACAAAGATGTGCAGGCCCAGGCTGGGGGAAGAGTGGGCTAAGTGGTGGCCACCTAAAGAGGTGACTGAAGAAGAACCTAGGAAAGGCGTTTGAAGGAAGGAAGCCAACTCCAAAAGGCACAGGGCCCCTGGCCACCACTCTGTAGGGTGCTCAGACCTTGCTGAAGTGCTGGTGTGGGTATTGCTGGGTTTACTCCAACAAGACACCCATGGCGAGGGAGCTCAGCCTGCCTTGAGTGTGACACTGCACAGAGCCAAAGGGCTCACCCGCCTGGTGGCGTGGCTAGCGGGTGACTGACACCACATCCCACCTGCAGGGACACCTGGTTTCCCATTCGCTGCTGTCTTCTGCTTTGTATGGCTCCCTGAGGACACTCCCTGCTCTGAGAATAACCCTTTCCTGCTTGGTGGGCAGCCAAGCAGGCCTGATCTGGGGAGTCAACACTCCCTAACACATTCCACCAGAATATCAACTAGAAAGAGGGACATGATCACCCTGTTTTGGGGGGAGTTTATTTGTTTGTGGTGCTAGGGATTGAACCCAGGACCTCGCACACGGTTGGTAAGGGCTGCAAAACTGAACTATACTCGTCACCGCAGGACTGTGCTTTGGAATGATTGTTTTCCTGTGTCTATTTCATAGCCTGACATGGTTTTCCCTGTGTTCCTAGGAGCTTGGTCCTGAACAGCCGCCACCCATGGACAATATGTTTACTCATAAATATGGCAACTCTTTCTGCCCATGTAGAGATGTGTGGCCCATTCAAACATCTCCACATCAGCCTTACACCAAGAGGATCATGGCGGGTGGATACCACCAAGGACAACCTTGATATAGCTTCTCAAATCTCTCTCCTTGTCAATGCTGAGCATCTGTTTTTTTGTTTTTTGTTTTTTTTTCTTTTCCAAATCATGCTAGCCACAAAACGAAACAAGCCATCACCTCTGGTTTCAACCCTGACATTCTGCAACTGCTCATCTTCTCTTCCTTGCAGACTAGCAGTACCCTCCCCACAAGATATATCCATGGAGATTTGCTGGGGCCTGTAGTGACACAAAAAAGGGACAAATTACCATGCCTCCTACCATTCTGCTTTTTCCTCTTGTAGATGTAGCAAATGATGAGTGCCACAGAGACCATCAGGGAGATGATTCCACAGATACCAACAATGAGGTACAATTTCAGGCCTTTCCCTGTAAGAGGAAGAGACATGGGATGTGGGGAGGGGGCTTTAGCAGTGAGTGATTTCATTGTTCTGGCCAAGGACCCCAGCTTCTCTCACTAAGCACAGGAAAAAAAGCTTGATGAGTCAATGGAACTTTTGATCTTTACAAAGACCAAGCTCCTGGACAGAGGGGAATTGTGTCAAACCCTGCAGGGCTCCGGGGCCCAGGGTAAGCCCCTTCCAGAGCTCCCTGGGAGACTGCTGCCATGAACTTTGAACGCCTGATTATTCATGAGCCAAAACCTATCCACTCCTTCATCCCCTGCACAGGACAGCATCACCAGAGGAGTTCAGACATAATCTAGTACAACCTCTACTTTCAAAGACCAGGCCTAGAGAGAGAAGAACAGTTGCCTAAAGCCACACAGTATCCGTCCCTGAGTGGCTCCTTGAAGCAGAGTGTTTCTGCTCTGTTTTTTCAGCTCTTATCTTTCACTTCACTCCTGCACCAGGATTCCTCCTGACCCTCTTGTCTAGGCAGTTTCCAAACACTTAGGGTGAATATTTCACTCGTGAAGTCCCCTCTCCTCATAGTAGTCCCCTCTTCCAGGCTTTTGCCCAACCCATGAGAGAAGCTCAGATGTATACTGAGTTAACAAAAGCATCCTGGGCCTTCAGTTCCTAGACTTCCAGTCCCTGGAAGGCAAAAAGCAAAACAATAGCTTCAGTGTTAAGGGAAATAGGCTTGGAGACCAGCTCTTCTAGGTAAGAGCTGTGCGGCCTTTGACAAGCCATTTTGCCTCTGAGCTTGTTTCTTTCTTCATAAAATGGAAACACTGAAAACGACATCACAGGGTGGCTGTTGGAAGTCAATCAGATAATGAATGTGAAAGTGCTTTGTAAACTGTAAAACAGCCCACAAATGTGAGGCCTTGCGTTTACTGGCACTCTTTGCACTGGTGTTTTTGGTAGCCGTTTCCCAGGAGGGGTGCTGGGCCTGCTGCCCTTTGTGAGTCAATGGCAGTTACAGAGAAGCAGCTGGAGCTGGGGGTCAGGGGACTGGTACACGGGGAGAATGAGCTGGAGCTAATCCCAGCATCGCTAAAACACTTCTCCTAGGAAGAGACGGTTATATACAAAACCAGGATGGCCCCAGCCAGCAGATCAGAGGCTCAGAAACCAAACTGAGCAAGGCTTTCTTTCTTCCAGTTACTCTCTGACCCTTTCTTTGTCTGCACTGCACCCTCTCTGTGCTCACCTATGAGGGAGAGTCCCGTAGATAAGCAGGTATAATCCTAAACCATTAAAATTGAGTCCAGAAAGGAGCTGGGGTCCTTTAGGGCCTGCTAGCTTAGAGGAGTGACTGGAGCTGCTAGGAGCCCATTTCCTACCGAAGTGAGGACTTCCAAGGTTTGGGGTTGGGGCAGGCCTGGATGAGTCGGAGTGCCTAATCCATGCAGCCACCAGCTTGGCTTCTCCTGGAGTCCTTGGACAGGGTGCCCACCTCCTTATCCTGGCACAATCAGGAATGCAGGCAATGCCTAAAACGTCTGTCCCAGAATTGTCCTGTGTCACCCTGGGCTCCTGGAGGTACTCCAGGTAGACATTCTTGCTTG
The DNA here is from genome assembly GCA_004363535.1 of Dasyprocta punctata. Classification (NCBI taxonomy): domain Eukaryota; kingdom Metazoa; phylum Chordata; class Mammalia; order Rodentia; family Dasyproctidae; genus Dasyprocta; species Dasyprocta punctata. The sequence continues at coordinate 46,648 of RJWM01008768.1, forward strand.
TCTCAGAAGCAGCTGTGGCTTTGTCATTCAAAAACAGGCCCATGTATTCTTTAAATTCAACTCTTTCTCTACACTTCCTCTTGGGGACACTGTGCCTGTAAGTTTATGTTAGGGATTACTTCTTGTCCAATCTGTTCCTTCCTCCTAGTGTTGTGTATTAAGTATCTTATTGGAGTCCAATGGTTAGGATTTGATCATTGTTCCTCTCTGCCTTGGTCTTTTAGAATGAAATGACCAAATACCTTCAGGGTTTTCAAGAGCAGCCCCTGCCTCCTCAGCCTCCCCCAAAATATTCCTCCCACTCCTCAGTGGTTATTCCTAGGACCATCTCCTAGTCTGCATCATAGAATAAGGGACATGTGTGTTCCTACCTTCAAATCTTACCTTCTCCCGAGGTCTTTTGTCCCTCCTGCCTTAACATGCCCACATTATTATGCTGGGGGGATCCAGTTAAACTAAATATGAAAATTAGGATTGCCAGGTAAAAGACAGGACAGCCAGTTAAATTTGAACTTCAAATAAACAATGAATAATTTGTGTACAAGTAAGCAATATTTGGAGCATACTCATACTGTATTTCTATCTGTTAAATCTGGCAAATCTAATCAAAGGCAGCCTGAAAGGGGAAAGGAGGTCACAAAGTCAGAAAGGGGGCAGCTTCCGTCACTGCGCCTTCGTGATGGAAGATGTAAGAGGGTGGCAGGGGAAGAGGTGCTGGCCTGTGTCTGTGGCTGGCAGACCCTCAGCTGGCCTCCTGGGATCAGGCCTGGTGTCACTCCCTCTGGTCACCCAGTGCAGGCCAGGCTGACCAATGTGCTTCTAATAAATAGAATTTAGAATGATACAATATCACTCCTGAGGTGAAGTTATAAAAAGGCCATGGCCTGTGTCTTGAGTGCTATTCTTGCTCTCTTAGGCTGGTTGCTGGGACGCTAGCTAGCATACTTTGAGGCAGCCCAGTGGCTCACACCGGTGAGCTTGTAAGTAGATCCAATAGTTCACTCACGTGCTGCCTTCTTTCTGACTCAAAAAACTGAAGCCCAGAGAGGAACTATCTCTGTCAAGGTTATTCAATTACATCTGGGAGGACTCGATTCAGAAGTCCAACCCTCTGGCTTGCAGGCTACCTCTCAAAAGTCACTGCAAGGAGTCCTGGCAGGCCGGGACTCAGGGGAAAATGAGAGTCTGAGAGTTTAAGGTGTTTCCAGAACTAGGAACATTGCCAGGCTGTCCTCTGTGTGACAGAAGTGTTGCCTTACTGTGCCCACAATCTTCTCATGACAGTCGCCCAGGTCTCTACAATCTTTCTATCCTTCCCCTCTAAAGCAGCATATTGAGGTGGATACTCAGAGTCATGGTCACTAAGTAGGAGAGGGACCTTGGAAACTCAGTTTCCCTCTTCATTAAGTAGGGATTCACATGAGATGGTCGCCTTTCAAATTCTTTCCTCCCACAGAGGATCTTTTTAACTTTCTGAAGTCAAAGGGAGGAAAAAGTGTTTAGAGAGAGGACTCCTAAAATGGGTGGCTACCTCCTCGAAGGCTCCCCTTGAGGGTTTCCGGGAGAAAGCGGTGCATTTTCACTGCTTTTACTGAGCCGAAGCTGCCTCCCAGCCCAGGCACCCACGCCCAGGAATGAGCACAGCACCTGTCATCATGCCTGCGGGCCTGGCAGGCTGTGTGTGAGGTGAATTTGGGACCTGCTGACCCACGCCTGCCACGCACCTGGGCAGCTGACGACCACAGCATCGGACTCATCACTGACTTCGTTACTTGCCGTGCAATTGAAAGCTGCAGTCAGTCTTGTCCACCGGTATGTGATGACTTTCCCAGGACCTTTCTTGAGATATTTCCCGTTTTGGTACAGGTTTAATTTAGGGTTAGTTCCATTCACTACCTCACAGGTCAAGGTTTTGTTGCTACAATCCCAGGAGATCTGTGGTTTTGAGACCATCTCTGAAAAGAAAATAAAGATCCAATGCTTCTTAGGCAATTTTCTTATTTTTATAGACATCCTATTTACACAGTGGGGAATAAGTTCAGTTTGAAACCAGGGAACAATTTCAAAAACTCCTAGCAATTTTCAAAAATTGTTTTTATTTGACTTTATTTGCATACTTCAGAAAAGATGTTTCTGGTAAGTTCACGGATACATTGTAACAGTAAAAACTATACACATCTAATGTTTATGCCCTGTTGTGTCCCTTAAAATGCTTTCCCATGCTATTATTTAATTGTACCTGAGAGGCTGATGTTTTTCTTCCCATTTACAGGGAAACATCCAAAGCTTTCTGAGGATTCAGTGAGTGGCGTTAGGGTTCCCACTATAAAAATGGCAGATCAAGAGAGAAGCCTGCCCTTCCAAGTTCAAGTTCAGGGGTACAGACGAGCGGACCACTGTGTCCTGACCTCCACTTACCCAGGAAGCTTGAAAAGAGCGATGCTTCCACAGCAGCCAGGAGCACCACTCTGGCTGAACTGCTTCCTCTGTGGCCTGGAGCCTTGGTTGGTCGCCTTCCCCTCCCCCTGCCAGGTGGCTATGTGAGGGTGCGGGTGTGTCAGGAACTCAAGGTGCTGGAAACGAAGGGCACCACCCTCGAGACCAGAGACTTGGCTCTGTTCTCCCCCAGCCCAAAGCTGCTTGGCTATTCACTGTGCTTCACTAGACCTCATCTTTAGGAGAATAAGAGAAAAAAAAAAAATTCTACAGCTGTTGCCAGACAGATAACATGTGGCAAAGCCCTGGGCAAATCATTAGTGCTGGTTCTTACATTCAAGGCCAGAAAGTACTCCTCTGTCCTCTTCTGATAGGGTAACATTTAAAAGGTGCATCATAAGAGAAAACAGCCCGACCTTGGCATTTAGATAGGTCTAGCTAAGTGAGCCCTTTGCCTTGCTTGGATTCTTTTTGCTTTTCATGCTTTACTTTGTTTCCCTAGACTTGTCACCTTTCTCAGCAGACATCTTATTTTTTAATGATTCCCTCCCTGTCTGGATTTCAGACACCAATATCCTCCCCATAGACTACCCCACTCAAATTCCATCTCTGTTCCAACACACAGGCATGCAGAAATTAAGTTTACTTCCCACCTGGAAATTCTGTGAAATTCTGTGAACCCAGAATAAAGAAAGTAAAAATAAAAAAATCAGCTCATAACACAGTAGTGTATGGTCTAGGGGTTAGGTCACAGTCTTAACTTGTCTTCATAATGGAAAAAATTTTTTTTGTTACAGAGCTAGTCCAATTATGGTAAATATTTATAAAATATGAAAAAGATTTAAAGCAAATTAGACATTACCAGCAATCACCAGTCAATAATTACTAATATTTTGATATATATGCTTACTAGATATTGTCTATGCATAAACATACATGTTAATGATATGATACTTTAAAATTAAAACTATATGTCCTACTTTTTTCCCCTTACTATGAAAGTATGTTATATTACTAAGTACTTTCTTTTATGAGCATCAGAGAATGTACATTTCTACCATCTTTTTATTTATTTATTTATTTATTTATTTATTTTTTGCGGCACCGGGGATCGAACTCACAACCTCGCACCTGAAAGACAGGCACTTAAGCCACTGAGCCAAACTCCGGGCCCTTCTACCATCTTTTTAAATGATACATTCTTCATTTACTTGGTAAGTTTCTCTGCTAGAGATTTCTATATCCTTTTCAGTTTTTTACTAATGCAAACAATGTATTTTAAAAACAAAAAAGGGCAAAAATGATACAGAATTTCAAAAAATAGGAAATTAACACTAGTTAATATGTTTCAAATTGTTATCTTGAAAGTAGTTGTTCAGGTTACAAGATTTAGGCATGAAAAAATGATTAAACAATCAGACAATAAAAACACAAACTGTTCTTTTCTGATGAACTAACAGAGATTAGTAGAATAGTTATCTATCTTGTATATATTTACACACACACACACATACATATACACATAATCTTTCCCTTCTTTCTTTTCCCCTTTCCCCATCCCAGTTGTTCTTTCCTTTTGAGCACTTTTGTTCCCTTTCGTTTTCACAATATCTACGGTACATTTTGCATCTTATTTACTTTTTTTATCAACAACATAGTGATGAACCTCATGCAGTGATAGCTTTGCACCTCTCCTTACTGTAACACAACTTTCATAAGTGGCAAGACCTGATCAATAGGAGCAAATTGTTAAGGCCTTCTAAAAGAGAACTCCTAAATTCCAGCTACTATGAGTAAATCTTTCTCTGCTGTTTTTAAGGAGACTTCCACTGCTTCTTCAGCTAACAGGACAGCTGCTCATCAGGGCAATGTGGGCATCATGGCTGAAGTTGTGAGAACTGTGGGAGACAACTTGAGTGGGTCTCCTTGAACGCAGAACAATTGCTGCAACTTTGATTATATAGAGACTTATTTCCTTATGTTGATATATACAGAGCTGACTATGGTAGTTCCTCTCTCTTCAATTGGCTCTAAGCATTGCAAATAAGGCTAGCTGAGGTACTGACATGTAATCTCTAAAGCCATCCGACAGTGTCCTGTTTCCTCCCATAGTGATCTCTCTAAAATATATAGGCACAGCGGGATGGCAGAGCCAATGAGCTCCAGGAATGTCGACTAGGTATGAGCCTGGAGAAAGAGGCTGTGAGTTCCCAGGACATAAAGTTTGCATATCAGAAACTGAAGCAGCAGCCTCCTAAAACAATTCAGCTGCTACCTTAATTGGGTTATGCAAATTGATCCCTCTGCATATCTTTATCTCTGCATTTTGCAGAGATACCTTTCTCATTACCTGGCCAGCCAGCTCAAGTTACTCACGTAGTTCCCTCCATCCTCACTGTCACTCATCCTCAAGCCACCTCCTTGCTTCCCTAGTGAATAAATTTTGGGAGAGGCCTAGGATCAAGGCCTTTGTCCACATGTCCTCACAAGGATTGGACTTAGGACCCCTTGGCTGCCCTTAACTTTGAATATGTCTCGGAGTCTTTACTCTCGCCGTGGGTTGCATTGGAGGTGGTAGATTGGAATTAACGTGTCAGGATTCCAATAATGTCTCAATGGAATTATAAATATAACTTCTTGGATTGTGAGGAAGACTAGAGAAAAGATTACAGTACTTGAACTACCGTACTCAATATTTGGGGTTACAATAAGAACCATAGGGAAACAGATGGAGGCATTAGCTATGAGCAACCAGGTATGTGTCCCAGGGACTCCGGGGCACTTTTGCATACATTGTCTCATGGGCTATTCCTTGAGGGTATGACAGGTGAGTACCCCAATCCAAAAAGCCAATGCCTGAAGTATATCTAGTCCCAAACATTTTAGATAGGGGATACTTAACCTGTATTGGGAAAATAGATTTAGAGCAGGCAGGAGTTGGCTACGTCCATGTGACAAGTAAGGGTGGCCAGGTCACAAATTAAGTTAAGATGCTGTGTGATGTTGACATGCACACAGCAGCAAGGTCACTGACTTTTGGCTAATGGGTACAAGGTTTCCTCTGGAGTAGTGAAAATACTGAATGTGGTGATGATGATTGCTCAACTCTAAATATACAAAGACACTACATTTTATACTCTATATGTGCACATTGTATGGTACGTGAGTAGTGTCGCAAAGAAGCTGTTTAGAGAGTGAAGAATGCTACCATTTTTGTGAAAAGAAGCCTTGGGTTTGAATCCTGACTTTGCTGCTGTCAAGCGATAAGCAGTAGGACGAGGCACCTCTGAGTACGACTGTAATGAGCAATAATTACCAGCTCTCAGGATTGTTGGGGGATTTAAATTGTATTGTAGTTACAAGCCCTTGTCACCTCCATGGTAATTATTATCACCCCCACAGCACTAAATGTGACACAAATGTGAGCACACTAGGATGGTGCCCTGTGTAAGGCTCACATTCGAAATAGGACCCCTGAAATGTGTGTGCAGGAGTCCTGAGGCCAGCGGCTGCCGAGCCATCCTCGCTCCCACTCCAATTCTGGAAAGCATTCTTCAGTCCAGGTGGCAGTTCTAGGGTTGGAAATGGGCCACTTGTGATGAACTGACAGTGTCCGGACTGTGTGAAAGGAGCTCAGTGCTACCTGCGGGTTCTGGGGACCAGGCAGGAGAGCCTGGGTAGGAGGAGGGCCCCTTCCCCTGCCTCTGGTGACATTTCCTGTGTGAAACACAGAAAATGTTTATTTGCTCACTGAATCGCTGGCCTGGGCCCATGCCGGGATTCCTGGCTGCCTTACCATGTCAAGGGTAGCTTTCTCTTCTCCCTGTACTTCAAACTTCAACGATATTGTCCCTGACCACCTCTTTTGTTTCCTTCTCACTTTCACCCAAGCCACTTTGTCCTTCCCTTCCCTGCACACAACCCTAGGTAGACTCAGCCCTCCTCATGTCACAGGTACCCCGTAGTCCAGGCCAGTGGACTGGCTGCTCACTGGAACCACTGGGGAACTTTAGGAGCCACTCACGCTTGGACTTCCTGCCCTGAAATTTCAATATAATTGGTCTATGATGGGGCCTTGGTACTAGTGACTTCTAACAGCATCCCTGTTATTAACATCTGCAACCAAGATTCAGAACCACCTACCGGCTCTTCCTCGCTTTGCCTGGGTTACAGCAGCAGCTTTGCAGTTGGTCTCCCGCCTCCATCGCAACATCCACTCTTACCCTCTCAGAATATGTGGACACAATCAAAGCCACACCTTGCTTATTTTCTCCACATATCAATAAAAATCAGTTTCTACCCTAATCATTATGATGTTGAGCAGATCATAAACAAAGGTTGTCCATTCTTATGTTCATTGTTTCCAGCCCTTTCCTGCCATAGAACCCTGGCTTGAAATTGGCTCTCTAAACAAAAGATTCACTGTGCCCCAGGCAGCCTCTCCTTCCTGGTTCACATCTTGTTCACATCTTCATCACACACTTGGGACACCCACCTTTTCCTCTGCCCACCTATTCCCTTTTGGATTAATGCCACCTTAATCCAGGTTCTCCATTCAGCCCCCGCAACCCTGCAGCTACCTAAAGAGACAGCTATAAGCAGACAGACTTGAGGTTTTATCAGCTGGGCATTTCTATTGGTACGAATCCATCCACCCACCCTACAGACATGCAAGACTTGTGTCTCCATGGGTTTGAAAGGGTTCGTTAGATTTGCTTTAAAGCTCCTCCAGAAGCAGAGGCCAGGGCTGGGAACATTTCAAAAATGCTATTTCTCAACTTGCCAAATAGCACCCACACTGAGATGAAGAAATTTAGGGAAGGCTTACCTTGAATCCTCAAATGAAATTCTTTATCCAACACACTTGTTCCATTTGTATTATATATGATTACTTTGTAGGTATTGTTAAAACTTCGCTCCAGATGTTTAATTTTCAAAGTTCCAGTTGGTAATATTTCGTATGTTTCGTTGAACCGATATGGTTTCTTGCCTTTGAGTTGTGCAACCTTGCTCCCTTCTGTTTCCCATCGTACCTCACTGATAACATTACTCATTTGAAAATTGGGAATATCCAGGTTTACATCCTGACCCAAGGCACCCCAGATGATCTGAAAATCTTCGAAGGCTGAACCTGTAAAAACCAAAAGTTATTGAGGTCTTGAGACTCTGCCAGAAAATGCTGGGCTGTGAGCTCTTTTAACTCTTGTGCTCACTTCAGGATGTCTCAAGAAGCATCTCATAGTGACAGTGAAGACCCACACATCAACTTACCCTTAGCAGAAAAGCTGAGAAGCAGAAAGAAACTGGCTAAACTTTTATACAGCAGGCTCATCTTTGGGATTCGTTTCCTTGTGGTGATTCTGAGCTCTTCTTGCAAAAGGAACTGAGAAGAGACTGGTGGAACCCACCCCCTGAGGACAGAACCACGTGTCTCTTTGCTCTCTTACAGGAGCAGAGGACTCACACACGCTCAACAAAGCGGCACTGCTCAGGCTGCTCCGCCAAAGCAGGTGTGCTTAGGAACCCATGTTTTCCTATCATGGTTTAATTCTCACCAAAAGCAAAAGAATGAGGGGAGGTGGGTTTTATTACCCCACTGAAGAGAAAAGGAACTGAAAGGTAAGTAAATCTAACAGGGTCATCTTTTTGTAAACAAAGAGCCAAATTTAATGTCACAATCCATCTTCTAGCCACTCAGCTATATCACCTGTACCAGGACCACGGAGAAAGATGGGTAAACACACACACAAGCAAACAGCAGAATGCAAATGTTTGCCCTATGATGGTAAATGTTTGCAAACGTGTATATACGAAACGACTAGGAAATGGGTTTCTTTTTCATGAGAGGTGTTTTTTATGTTCTAAAATTGTTTATGTACTCACAAGAAAGAATTGTACAATGAGTATCAATTGTGAATGCTTAAAATCTCCAGATCTTATGTTTAACATACATTTTACAACTCTATTGAAATTCACAGGTGACTAAAAACTTGCTGCGAAACAAGTAAGAAGCATGGAGACTATGAAAACTGTTATATAATCAGCTTAAAAAAATATCTAAGGTAGTTAACATGATAGATGGCAAAGAAAGCAGCACTGTAAGGAGGAACAGAATGAGAGAGACCCTGCAGAGAGAAAAGACATGGGGGGGACGATAATGCTGAGACAAGACCCTCTCAAAAAGGGCAACTGAAGAAGGAAAGGCCCAGTGACAAATTGACGAGGTAAATTTTCATTTTTATAATTGTATTATGATTGTTTAGGATGCAGTGAATAAACATCATTAAAGTTTTGGAGGGTTTTTGTTGTTGTTTTTTTTGTTTTTTTTTTCAATATCAGTTACAAATATGGAGATTATCTTCCAGAAAGTTACTCTGAAAATGAAATTAAGTCAAGACACTGAATTTCTACCATCATGTAAAAGGAAGCCTAAATATATTTTATCATATGTGTGTGATAAACCACTAACAACATCCACAACAGATTATAATTGGATTGAATGTTTAAAAAGTCCTGTAATAGTGCCTAAAAGACAATCTAGAAAGGTATTTTTGTATCTCTGAGTATGGAAGACCAACTTACACAGACAAGCAACCCAGAAGTAATACAGAAAAGATGAACAATTATGTCTACAATTATGGATACCTAAAAATGTAAAATTATATAATTTTCATATATATTGCAAATATTTTGTCATTTTTTTATTTTGTCCATTATATCATTCACTGACCTATAAGAAGAAAGCTTTTTAAAATGGACAAAATTATAAATTAGCAGTTTACGGAAGAAATACTTCATATAAAAAAAGTATCAGACATATGAAAAAAGTCTAATGTCACCCCAAAAAATTCTAGATATCCTAGATATAAAATGTCCTAGATATCCTAGCTATAAAATACCATTTTACCACAAAATTATAAAAAATATAGTTAACATTGTTGACATGAATGTGGGGATAAACAAGTTGCTTCATACAATATTAGAGAAATCTAATCATACAGCTTTAATAGAATTTGGCAACTTCTACTAACCTTTTAAAAATAAATATTTTTCTTGCCTAGTAATTTTAAGAACTCTATCCTACCCAAATGATTGTGTAGGCATGCAAAAATTTAAGGACATTTGTTCAGCATCTTGATAATAAAACTGCAAATAAGAAAATATAATATATTCAAATCATTAAATATTGCATGAAAGTCAAAATAGAATGAAGAAGACTTAACAGTAACATATGGAAAGGTGTCTTTGAAAAATCATGTGAAAAGAGTAAGTTGCAAAACAATATAACCCCTTTGCATATATGATATGATATTATACTATATTATAATATAATGTGCTATACTTTACTATATTATTTTTAATGTATGCATGGAAAAAGTCCACTCACTAATGTTGAACTTTTTATAGTGCTTATATTTCAGAATTTAGATTGAATGTCTAAATGAAAACTTCCCTTTTTACTCTGTCAACTTCTATGAAGTTGGAAATTTTGGTAAGGAACACATTTTTAATAAAATTTTTTTTAAAATAGAGGATGCTTATGACACACATTTTTCTAAAGTATTGGTGGACTCTGGGAAACCATTATGATGTAGTTTCCCTACTTCTAAGTGGCCAACTCACCAGCCACCTGTCCAAAGCAGCCATGTGACAGGTGTCCTCTAACCTTCTCAGCTTTTAAGAGAGGTTGCCTTCTCTTCCCATCAATGTGCAAATAGTTTTATGCTCTCATAGAGCAAGTATAAAGCAACTTTCTGTTTGCTTTGTTTTATTTTGTTTTTTGAGACAGAGTCTTACTGTGTAGCCCAAACTGGCCTTGAACTCATGGCAATCCTCCTGTCTCAGATTCCTGAGTGCTGGCATGACAGGCCCAACCTGGCTCCTCTCGAGACATTAACTCTTCCTCTCACATCTAGTTCAATTCTAAGGGATAAGCATGGCTTTGGTGGCAGAAACCCAGACCAAAAAAGGGACTCAGAGGCCTGATGCTTACAACGGAAACTTCCGTATATAAAAAAATTATTTAAAAAATTTAAATATCAGCCGGGCGTGGTGGTGCACGCCTTTAATCCCAGCACCGGGGAGGCTGTGGTAGGAGGAGCCTTGTGAGTTCGAGGCCGGCTTGGGCTACAATGTGAGTGCAAGGCCGGCCTGAGCTACATAGTGCGACCCTGCCTCAAAAAAACCAGGGCTGGGTGTTTGGCTCAGTGGCTTATGTGCCTGCCTGACCGGTATGGGTCTGTGAGTTCAATCCTCAGTGCCATAAAAACAAAACAAAACAAAAAAAACCATTTAAATATCAAGCACTAAAAGAGATAAATTATTTACGAGATACATGGCAAAGTTAATATCCCTAAAAATCAATGTTTTCTTATAAATACAGAAAGAAAAGAAAGACACCTTTATATTAAAATGAATCAAGGTCCTAACAGAACAATTCATAAAATGTACAACTATGAAAGCCTATGAAAACATAGTCAATGTATTAATAAAAACATGTCCATTTTAACATAGATACAATTTGCATTTAAAAGATAAAAACAGACAGTGTTAACGATGACAAAAATGGACACTTTTTTAGTAGGCCAGTAAAAATGCAAATAGCCCAGGTTCTAGTGAACAATCTGTCAGTGTGAATCAGAAGCATCAAAAATATTTTTATTTCCACCCAGCAAATCCGTAATAGTTTTTTCAAAAGGGAACCGTGAAGGGTCTGAAATAAGATTTGGCTGTAAGTTTGTACACTGCAGTATTAAGTGAAAATTGGACACGATTTAAATGTCTAAGAAAAAAGAAGGTAAATCATGTTTGGATAAGCTGTGAAGTACAAAAAAAACAAGTCACAATTGTATGAAAGGAAAAAAGAGCATATCCTTTTTCTATACTCAACTTAGGTTTTCTGGGCCTGTTATTCTATTTCAAAAGGACAAATAAATAACAACGACAACACGCACACATACGTACACACGTGCACATCGAAGTTCATGAACACGTACACGATACAGACACATGGTACCAACCCCGGATGAGTAATCAAAAAAGATGAGTCGAACTCGGGCTTGTTTTTAGGCTCAGCAAAAGTGAAGAAGGGTAGGGATTTGGGGTGGGAAAGACAAGTCATGGGATGCCCAGGAAAAGAGAGGTACGCAAGGTTGTTTTAGTCCTAGGTTTGTTAAACGCACATGAAGTCAACTGACATAAGCTGAGAGTCCTCCTCTTCCTGGCACAGGAAAGGGTGGCACCTTTTATAAGTAACTATTTCCTTTATAAATGTAAGTTCCTCTTGTGGGACAAAACTTCGTGCCCCGATTTTAGAGCTTGTCTTGCTTCTGCTGCTTCAAATGGCCTATAGCTCAAGGTAGTTCCCATTGCAAAGAAGCATGTTTGAGGGTGGAACACTCTGGTTGCCTCCACAGCAAACCACATAACCTCACTGGATTTGTCAAAAGAGTGTGTGGGGTGTGTGTCTTTTGTTGGGAAGGGGGGTGGTCCCTGCGTGGTGGTGGGATGATGGCTATTTTTCCACTGTCCTTGGTTACTGCTGCTATGTTAACATTTCTGCTTTGAATATATGTTGTTTTTTGATTAAATTCCTTTTCATCCTAACTGCCCCCCTCCCCGTTTAGTAGCAGCTGCAAGTACCGAGGGTGGGTACAGTTCCCACCTTTGGGTATATGCGTTTCAGAGAATCTCTGGTCCCTGGCTCATTCCAGTTTCTCCCTTTACTACCTCACCTCTCTCCCTCTATCCATTGACTCTTCTCCCCCAACTGAAGTTCCTGAGAGACAGAATAACAGGAAGAAAATAAGCAGAAGAGGAGGGCCAGGGATATAGCTCAATGGCACAGCGCCTACCTGGCAAGCACGAGGTCGTGAGTTTGATTCCCAGTACAAAAAAAAAAGAAGAAGAAGAAGAAAGAAAGAAAAAGAAGAAGCAGAAGAAGCAGAGGAGGAAGCAGGAGTCATCTCGGAGGCCTGGCTCACAATGAGTTTGGTTGCTTGTAGGATGAGTGGAATACTGAGGGTCCAGACTCCACTTCCTTCTCTCTCTATGTCAAATAAGTTTCTGTAGCTCATGTCCAACTGAATTTCTTGAATTGCAGGATTTAAGAAGACAAAGAAAATGAAAAGGAAATCTGATCTCCTCACCATCATTCAGTGGAGGGTCCTAAGTCCAAAGAGGTTACGGAGTGTACTCGCCCCCGCTGGCCATGCCAGCACAGAATCCTGTGCTCCAAATCCGGGCCCTCCTGCTTCCTCCTGAGACCTCCTCAGTGCTGTCCTTGCCTCCTCCACCTCTTCTGCCCCTCTCCCCAGTAGATCACGAAGCCCTGCCTCACCGTGCTGCATAACTCTGTCCCCTCTCTGCTGTCTGCCTCCACTTGTACCCTGCTGATACCTCTGCACAAACCCTGGAGAGAAACTCAAAGCAGCAGACAAGTATGTAGCATTGTTTACCAAAAGCCAACATTGATCCTGGCCTCAGGGATTACCAAAGAGGCCACACCATGTGTCGGTTTGTGGCCAGGTCCTGTTGATACGCAGTGTGGTTTATCTCGTTGGTCAAATGAGCAGCCACAGCCGCAGCCCATCAGGTTCCATTGGCGTTGGTACTGGCATTGCCAGGCCCTGTGTTCAGTCCCCTTGATGAGGAAAACAAAACTTTGGGAAACCAAAACTGAAGACCAAGTTGGGTAGCTTGCACAAAGCGGCAGGCTCATGCAGCTTCTGGTATCTTGTTTGTACCGCCTACCTCAACCCCCTTAGCTTAATCACACCCCGTTCTGCCTCTGGAACTCAGCCTGCACGTTCCACGTAAAACCTCTATATGAGACACCCACACACACACCAGCAAAGGCTCAGGCTCAGAGTTTGGAGCATGTAGCTCCTTCCTCTGAGCCCACAAGGCATCATGAAGTTTGGTTCTCTCCACCTCTCAGTTTCCTCACTTCTAGCAAGTCTAAAACTGCTATACCACCCTCACAACAGCAGTATCTTATAACGGACCACCAGGTCACACCCCACGTCTCCCAGTTGGAACGCTCCTCTCCGAGAGCCTGTTCCTCTCTGAATGGAGTAGTCTCTCAGGCACGCAGTTTTCTTTTCTTTTCCTCTGTGCTTCCCACCCACACAGCAGAGAGGACAGAATCGACCTGTAGTGACAGTTCCTGTGTGACACACGAGTTCTAAGAGGAGAATCACTGAGCCTGGAAGTCCCCAATGGGCAAATGCTTCTGAGAGAAGGACAACAAGTTCATTTCCCCCCAGTTGTGCAATCACATGATTATAGAAAAATGAGCTTTGAGTCCAACAGCCCCAACCCCACCACATACTAGATGTGTGGATCTAGGAACGCTTTCATGTTCTTGAGCCTCAGTTTCCACACTTGTTAAAGAAGACACATGCTTCATTCTCAAGCTTATGATGAGAGTCAAGTGAGGTGATATATATCTGGGGTCCAGCACAATGTCTGGTCCCGACGTCACTCTCAACAAATGTCAGTGTACTTCCCTGTTTCCCCTGCACTTCTAATAGCTCTACGGTAACCTCCTCATGGGGAGGGGAGTCATGTCCCTCAGCCCTGTATATGAAGAGATATATATATGTATATGTATATGATATCATGTGATTTATAAATCAGGCACAGTAAGAAGTTTACAATCACTGATAATAAAATAATCATGGCAGTATACTGTAATGAAAGGTATGTAAAACTTATGAAATGTTTATTTCTAGAATTTCCCATTTAGTATTCTTGGACCACAGTTGACCTCAGGTAACCGAAAATGGAAAGCAAAGCCACAGATAACAGGGACTAAGAAAACAGGTAGAGGCTAAAACAGAACCGTCGGTGTGAGTCGGGAAAGCTCCAGCTGCTCAGTCCTGAGTACCTTCCAGCAAGGAAGTCATAGATCTCAGACAGCCAGGAAGTTAGAGAGTTACCGGCTGGGGGTGTAGCTCAGGGACACAGCACTTGCCTACTGTGTTTGAGTCTTGGGTTCTGAGCCCAGACCTGTGTGGTTATAAAGCCAGGCGAGCCTGTGGGTTTGTGATCTAGAACAGGGATAGAGGGCACGTGGGAATCTAACTAGCGTGGGGGCAGCACACTAAGGAGGTGATGCCCATTAGCCGAGTAGAGGAAGGTACACTGAGGTCCGGCCTGAGGAAAAGGATGTGGGGGACATCTCCTGGGGGGAAGGAAATGGTCCCCAGTGGCCTAAGGGGCTGGAAGTCTGGGCAGCTCTCCCGTGAAGCGCAGAGCCCCCAAAACGCTGGTAGTGTGAGCCACTGGACAGAGAAAGTGACGGAATTGTGGCATGATAGAATTCAGCCAGGAAGCCCGGGCTTACATGGTGAATTCTAACTTTTCCTACTTTCTCTCTGTGCGATCTTCACAGTAACTTCTCTGGGTTTCCTCACTTGTTCATTTTAGTCCAAAAGTTTATAGTGAAGGTGAGGTAAGGCCACCAGTGAAAACCCTGGACCGCAGACTGGAAAACGCAGGACTGTATCGCCATGGTGAGGATCGCATTAAAAACGTCTGGAAAATCGCTCAAGGGGAGGCTTCTGAGATATGGCTCAGTCACGACCAGATCCCACGGCAGGAGAGAAGGGAGTCTCCTCACCATCAGGTGAGCTGGGCAGAAAACAGACCACTCCGCTTAGGCAGCCCAGTCCATCCATCATCCACTTCCGGCCCCTGCTTTACTTCAAAGGACCTTGGGACAGAGTCCCTGCCTGCTGCTGCCACCCACTGGCCGCAACCTGAATTGCAATCTTTCTGATTTTATGGTCGGAAATTAGAACAGTTGGGTATCTGCATTTGTGTAAGGTTTTTTGGTTTATACTTTCCTCCGTTAAGGCATGATATTCTTTTAGTATAAATATATTTCCGGAATGAACATTTTTGTAAAAAAAAGAAATAAAGGCTTGGAGAAATTAAATAAATGGTCTACAGAGACAGGCAGGAAATGAGCCCTGGCTCTCTGATTCCAGGACCTCCGTTCCCTCCAATATCTCTAGTGTGGCCCAGTTTGTTCTACAGCTACAGCAGCAGTTCTCGGAGTCTGGCATACTCTGACCATTTGAATGCAGAGTCCTTACCTCCCCTACTCATCCACACCATCTACCATGGGCCCCAACCTCCCTGCACCCCCTCACCCCCATGTACCTGCAGCCATCTGTGGGCCAGGGGTGGTGGGAACTATGAACAGGACGCACTGACTGCTGGTCTCCACAGGCTCTCAGACTGGTGAGGGAGGTGAGCCCGCACCTGGGACCTCGGTACCCATGAGAAGAGCCACAGAGGCTCAGGTGGAATTAAGGGGAGATCAAAACGAAAAGGAAATTAAAATTTTAAATAAGCCCTGCCAAGGATGCTCCCTAAGACCGGGCGGGCATGTCCGTGTCCGGAGAAGCCTGATTACAGAATATTCCTTCCTTCGTGTAAGCTTGTCTAACAGATGGCCTTAAGATGTAATGTGCAGTGTAGTGGGACATTTCTTCCTTTGTATAGCCCATGCTTTGTATGGCTGATGGCCTTGCAATATAACCTAAAATGTTTAAAACCCTTAGCAACCCAAGACGCCACCCAACCTTCCAATCATTCTGCGCCAAACCTACCTTTGTACCTCCCCACTTACTCTCCCCATAAAAGCTCCTGGAACCCTGCCGGGCGGGGCTCTGGCTCTTTGGGAGAGATCCCAGCCAAGCCCACTGGTGTAATAAACTGCCTCCTGAACCTGCTGGGTGCATTTCTTTCTGTTTTGGGTCTATTTTCTGTCACAAAAAGGTCTGCAGCTGGGAGAGGGGGTGCCTGGGCTGGTCCTTACAAGATAAGCAGGATCTCAGCTCAGGACAAGGCAGATAAATGACACCGCAGGCACAGGAGCCCGATGGCGAGAGACCTGAGTGCTGAGGGAAACAGCCTCCCTTCTGGCAGAGGACAGAGGCAGCAGTGAAGGTAGAAAGTGAAATTGGGGGAGACAGCAAGAAGAAATCTCTGCTCTTTTCTAAAGGCAGTGATAAGCCACCCACTCTTGCCTTGCGTGTATTCATTTAACACATTTTATATGATAGACACCCATTCAGCTTTCTCGGGATAATAGTAAAACCAAATCTTTGTTTCAGTGCGTTCGTTTATTTTTGCAATGCATGTTTGTTGACTGCCTGTTTGCTTCATACCGGGTGTTCTCCTAGTTCCTGTAGAAGAATCCCTGCCCATGTCGAACTCATATTCTGGTGGCAAGACAGATAATAAAACAACACGAGAAGTAAAATTTAAATATTTAGACAATGGCAAGTAATCAAAAAAAAAAAAAGGTAGGAAAGGGGTTGTTCAAACTGGCCCCACCGTTTAGCGAGGGTGGCCACAAAGGTTTCACTGAGGCAGTGGCTCTGAGTAAAATCCTGAAAGGACTGAGGGAGACAGGTGAGTATAGGAAGGGCAGTGGTCCAGGAAGGGGGATGGCCCTGGAGGTAGGACCAGAGAGAAGTCCCGCATTGCTGAGGAGCTGGGAGGGTGCAGTGGAAGGAGAAGAGGGCAGGGAGGTGCAGGAGGGACAGGCAGGTGGAGAGGAAGGTTTTCCAGGAGGCCTCAGTGCTGACTGCAGCAGAGTCCGGAAAGGACGTCTCAGGTGAACCATTAGTCCAGTGGAAGAGGAAAAGGAGCCTTCGCTGCCCTAGGGGGTCATCTATTTGGTCACGTGTGTGTTTTGAGGCCCCGTCCAAATTAGAAGATAGCTGGGATTGCTTGCAGCTTCATTTGTAGTTGAACGGTGAGCCGGCAGGAAGACTAGCAAGTGGAAAGTGTTCCTAAAAAGGCCCTCCTCTGCCTTTGCAAAGGAGAGGTCTGCGCGGGCATTAAGTCCTTCACAAGAAAGCTAGTGCAGCCTGCCATTTCAAAGGAGGGGTACTCTCCCTTGCTGTGTTGGTGTTTGAATAACCTTTTTACCCCTGAAGGTGGTGGCCTCTGGTTCTCCCCATCCTTCCCAGGCTGTGGAACTGCAGCACCAGTCAGTCTGAGAACCTCAAGGGGGTTGGCCGGGTTTTGTGTTGGGTTCTGTGCCTGCCTGGTGACAGTGGAGTTGAGGTTGACCCTCCCAGTGGCTGCATCTCTGGTACTGAGTGTTGCACCAAGAGTCCTTTTTTTCTGATTGGAGCAACACCTGATTTCCTACTCCGATGCTCCTCAGAATCCCTTTTTTCACTCATTTTGGGTTGAAAGGATTTGGCTTCTACTTCTTTTTTTTTTTTTTTTTGAGATTGTACTTTGTACATCTATTTTATATTTAGGCTATGATACATAAGCCATCAAATAATACAGGTAAAAACTACTGCTTTTATCTCTCACAAAGTCCTCCAAGAACCAGGAGCTAGGGTACCATATAGAATGTCTTCCTGCACCAGGAGCTGAGATTGCAGAGGGTCTTACTCAAGATGCTGGTCTCACTTGTATTATGAAATCACCTTGCTCCTTTCTTTTATTGTGAATAAAGGGAAACACTTGTGAAATATTCTCCTATTTATCTACATAAATGTTGAAAGATTACCTCTTTTGTTTAAAAGTAATAAGACCAAATGGAATTACCGGACTAAGAGAAGAGTTAAATTTTTCATTCAAGACAACAAAATGAGGTAGGCGTGGTGGTGCGGGCCTATAATTTCAGCACTGCGGGAGGCTAAGGCAGGAGAATTCCAAGTTCTAGCTGGGAAACTTAGTGACTTACTGAGACCCTGATTCAAAGTAAAGAATTTTTTCAAAAAGGCCTGAAGATATAGCACAGTGCAAAGGCCTGAGTTCAATCTCCAGTACCACTGGTGTGTGTGTGGAGGGGCGAGGGGTAGGTATTTAGAAAATGTTCCTAAATATTGATGTGGATAGTGTTTTCTTCCTGTGATTGACCCAAGTATATTGGAGTAGAGAACAGAACCTGTGAGATTCAAGAAAATGTTCACTAACTGTACCCTACTTAAATATGATAGCTTATGATTATGAGAAAATGAAAGTTATAATTTATTTTTCTATTCCAAAGACTACATTCCATGGTGTGGTCAGAAAGTTTGGGGATGTAGATACTAAGATTTTTGTTATTCATTGTAATATCAACAAGCCATTTGTTGAAAGATTTTCCTGGTTTCCAAAAAAAAAAAGAAAACAACAAACAAGCCCAAAGCACCCTCACAGTGTGTCTCTTGGGGCAGAGTTGCTGCACCCTGAGGTTTAGAATTAGAAAGAGAACCTCTGCACCCTTTAGCACTGTCCCCTTTTCCAAAGTCTCTACCTGTGAGTCTCTGGACCTCACCTGAAAGAGTGAGCCCAGGGAAGTTCCTGGAGAGGGCGTTGTATCTGGCCACTGCCACTGTGGGCTACATCTCTATCCATATTGCTAATCCCTCCCCCTTTCCCACGGGGACAGGGCAGTGTCATGTGCCAAACTTGTGCCAAGTGTGTATTAATAAACTCTGAACCATATTGGCAGCTTTGTGGTTTTCTGCTGGCTTTTGTAGCCAGGAAAACGTTTTCCGATTAGAAGCCCCTGCTGTTTTATCTATTACATATGAAACCAAATAAGTCTGTGCATGTCCACTGGGGGTTGGAGAGTAGCATCAGAGTGTGCAGCGAAGGGAAAGGAATTAAAAAGGGAGCTAATGTCATCCGTGGGGAATAGCTGGGGAAAGAGAAAGCATCTCTGGAGGAGAGGGGCTCAGGAGGTCTTTCGCAATGTATTGTGGCCACACAAGGAAGAGCACATGTGTGTCTATCATCCGTGGCCCCAAGATGGAAAAGGCAACTACAAAGACAGCTATGCCTTCGGCTGATTAGCAGAAGGAAAATTTTTATCTCATAAAGCAGATTCGATTTCCTGAAAGCCATATGGTTGCCTTTCTTTTTCCCAAAGAGCCCACAATCTCATGTGGGAAAAATTCAGAATTTTGTTGACTTTCACAGAAGAGGGAATTGGAAATGTTAGATAAATAGAGACCACATGGAACACAATTTCACAGCATCCCCCCAGGGCTGTGGATGATGCCACACTGTGAAGCTGCAGAACTAGGGACAGAAATGCAAACCTGAGACATGCAAAGAGCTGTGGGCTAGGAATGGGAAACGATGGGCTCTAGTCCTTGCTCTGTGGCTTAACTCTCCCAAACTGCATGTGCTTTCCCTGACATACGGGAGGGGGGCCACACTGGGCCTTGTTATCTAGAAAAACAGCAGTGAGGACCTAGTGTGTGGAAGCGTCTTGTGATTCAACAGGGGCAGGCAGCTCTCAGGTACTGTTCTTCTATAAAGATGCTACTTGCAATCCAACCAAATCTAAAGTGTTTACTTGTCTACTTCTAAAGCAAATATTAATTGAATACTGCATCAGAACACTTTGCAAGTGGCAGAAACCCAATTAAAAATGCTTCACACAGCAGACATAGTAGTACAAGCCTATAATTTCAATGATCTGGGAGGTCGAGGAAGCAGATTTGCAAGTCTGAGCCCCGCCTAGGAAACTGAGTGACTTAGCAAGACTCTGCCTCAAAATAAAAAATAAGAAGGAGTAGGAACTTAGGGCAAAGACCTGAGATCTACCCTCAGTACTGAAAAACAAAAACAAAAACAAAACCTTCATTCAAAATAGGAAAGGGATTAACTCATTTATTAAGTAATCAATCAATAAGTTGACAACACTGTATTGAGTACCTGCTATGTTCCTGTTGCTACTCTAGAAATTTAGATATTCAGCAACAAACAAGGGAGCTCAAATTTCTCATAGGATGTATATTTTAATGTAGATACGAGATGATAATAATCACATACAATATAGCTTATGAGGCAGTAGTAAAGTGGTATAAAGAAAAATAAAAGCCAGGCATGGTGGCGCACACCTGTAATCCCAGCACTCAAGAGGCTAAGGCAGAAGGATCTGGGCAAGTTCGAGACCAGCCTGGGCTACAAAGTGAGCTCAAGCCCAGCCTGAACTAGATTATGAGACCTTGTCTCAAAAACAGAACAAAAGAAAACAATAAAAATAAAGCAAATCAAAGGGATACAGAGTGACAAGGAAATGCAGTGTAAGGTGAGAACTCAAGCAGAGCCTGGAAGGAAAATATTGGCAAATCGCATAGATATTTGGTAGAAAAGTTTTGCAGGGAAACAAAAGAACAAGTGCAAAGGTCCTGAGGTGGGAGTCAAAAGATCATGAGAATGGACTGGACTGAGCTAGGGTAGTGGGTAAGAGATGAGGTCAGATTATGGTTTATAACTAGATGCCACCCCAAGAAGCCTCATGCTAGATAGGGTTTGAGCGGGGTGATTGGATCAAGCTAAATGTGATACTGGGAGGAAGTGGGTACTAGGGGCATGGCCTGGAAGGGTTTACCTCCCTCCCTCCTCCCTAGATCTCTCTCTGTTTCCTGACTGCCATGCCACAAGCAAGCCTCCTCAGCCATGCACTTCTGCTATGTTGCCCTGCTTTGCAGCCAACCAACTATGGACTGAAACTCATACAGACTATCATTTGATCCCTAGCACTGAATAAAATAAATAAATTGTAACAAAACACAGGGAACCCTTGGATGGCTGTACAAAATAAGAATGGAGGCAAGGCGATTAGTATGATGGCAACTGCAGAGGTCTGAGCAGGAGACTGGGAATGTAGCAGCTGATGTAGAGGAAGGTATTGGTTTCTGGATATGTCTCCAATACACGGCTGGGGATTTGCTTATGGACAGGATGCAGGATGTGAGCTCAGTGACTGAAGTCTAGCAGTGGTTCCTGCAAAGCTGGATCTAGACTGTCTTTCTATGTCTCTTAGCTTTGTTTCGCACTGGCTTCGTTTTCAGCTCTTCCTGTATGATGATACCAATGGCAAGCAATATCTCACTTCTGAGAGCTCTCTCACAAGACTCAAAAAGCATCTTCCCCCAATCATCTTCAATAAATGTCCTCTCTAAATTCACTGCGTTGTACTGTGTCATGTGCTGACCCCTGAACCAAGGAGACTAGCTAAGGGTTGAAATTCACTGGCTGGTTCAGGCTTAAGACCTAGCCTGGCTTCCCAAAGGTCTGGGTAGACTCAGTGCCCCTGATGCTCATGGGAAAATGTGGATAATGGAAAGAAGACCAAGGTTGCATTCTAGGAGCAGGGGCTGGATGTGAGCTGCTTGCCAGTGTCCATGTGGCCAGGGCAAATTTGACAAAGGCACCAAGTGTGAATAGTAAGGAGAGTGTACATAAAAGATATGAACCGGTAAGGTATTTCGTGGGATGGGTGAGGCAAAAGAGAGACAGAGGGTGTTTCTAGGATAATTTAAACCATGATCTTAATATCAATAGGGACCAAGGGGTCCAACGTATGCTTAGGTTATGAAGGAATGAGACCCTGAGTTAAACTCTAGGCATGTAAAAGAGACACATAAATGACTGGCCACAAGTCAAGGTAGAGCAAAATAGGTGTTAAATGAGAAGGGCAAGCAAAATCCACACAGAAACTAGACTTGTGGTGCCTGTAGGTCATAGATGGAGAAATGGGTGACCACTGAGGCACACTAACATTTGCGTTTCGCTCTCAATAAAGCGAAGGTGGAGTTTCACGATCTATGAAAATGAGGACTTAATAGTCCATGGCCTGGGAGCCCACCAGGTACCCAGTACTGTGTCCATCGTTAGCTTCAGCACCACTCAGTGTGCCTGTGCTGCTAACAGGAAGCCCATCTGACTGCTCAGCTTCCCTTCTGCCTTCCTGCCCCAGGCACGGCCTTCTGTTCATGTAGTAAAACAGCCAGGGGAAGGGTCACCTGCCTCCCAGGGACTCAGAGCACTTCGGCTGGCTGCACAGTGAAGACTGGAGAAGCGGGGTGTGTTTCAAGGAAGAAGCATGTGGAGAAGGAGGGGTCCACACATAATTAAAGCCCAGCCCTAGACTTCTAGCAGAGAAGCAAAGTACAATCAATGCAACTCCCCCTGAAGACCAGTGAGAGATCTAAGGAGAAAGAAATACACTGCTGTCTGCAGAGAAAAAGGGAGAGAATTAAACAAGAATATGCTGCATCAGTTAAAGTTTCCTGGGAAAAGATAAGGGTGGTGAAAAATCAGAATTAGATCACACCAGCAAAGCAATTAAGGAGAATAAGATGTGCTTTTACAAATATCAGGGGGAAAGGAGATTATCGAGAGGAAATAAGGCTTAATAAATTCAGAGGACCATGAAATTAATGATGACCACAAACGACTGAAATACCCAATTCATTCTTTATTAGCCTTTAACTAGGAAAACAAAGGAAAGAAATTGAGCAATTAAAAAGGAAGGACAACTTGAGGAAAAAGGTAAGGAGACACTGGCAGGGAGGAGGTGTCGGCTCAGCGTGGTTCTCCAACTTTGCAGGCACTTCTGCAGGACGCAGCCCTGCCACCAGTTCCTGTCACCGTCCCAGCCCCAAGTCCACACAGGGTTGAAAAGCATGCTGTACTGTTTCCCGAGTTTAAGGAACTAACAGAGCTGTGGAAAGAGAACATAGTGAGAAGGAGACAGTGGGAAGGAGGGAAAAGAGCCAGGTGCTCCTAAGCAATGGTAAATCAGGAACTATCCAGACTGCTCGAATCCAACAGTGAGGAAGGTTCAGCAGTTGCTGTCCCTGCTCTCCCTCCCCTTTCCCTCCTCTTCCTCTTCAGTGTACAGGGCTTATCTTCCAGGGACCAGTGCATATCTGTTGGGTTGTTCTCTACAAAAAAGCATACCAGCAATATCGTCCTGCTTTTGGGAAATGGAAGGAAGTACAGTGTTTCTGAAGTGTGCCAAGTGAACAAGAGTGGCTGGACAAAGTCGATTTCTGTAACTTGTTACCCAAAGTCCTAATGTGGTTTAGTGCTATATTATCCACTGAGGATACACAGAGGTCAGACGCAGGTTCTGCTCTGAGAGCTTACTGCCCAGTAAACACACACACACACACACACACACACTCCTTGCCATAGAGTGTGCTGCCTGCAGTAATGGCAGATGTACAAGCAAGGTGCCTGGTGGCTTAGAGGAAGGAGCACCCCTTGTAGGCAACGAAGGCTTCTGACGGTCTCTTGTGCTTGCTTCTGGTAAAGGACTAGAATTTTGAAATGTGGCAAAGCAGCTTTTTCAGATGACAAGAAGTCCACATGCAAAGGCCAAGAGGGCACCAATAGTGTGGCATCCTGTGATGAACTGTTCCCTTTCCTTTCTAAATGTTTCCAGTCAAAACCCCAGTTGCTTAATAGTCTCTTTTAATTCAGCTGTTTCCTGCTTTAGAGATAGTTTTAGGAATCAATTTCACCCAGGGTGTCAGGGACCCTTTCTCCCCACTCCATTGCATTGCCAAGAAGACTAAAATAGAAGGGTGTTGCTGAAGCAAAGCAATAGGTGGCCCACCCAGCAGGAGGTAGCAGGGCTTTGGGGGCAAGCAGGGAGGGAACTCAGAGCTGGAAAATGCTGTGCCTGTCCACTCCCTGTGTCCAGATGACACCTCAGCACCACTCGGAATAAACATCACTAGCACATCCTCTCCTTCACCCTTCTGAGGGAGCCCCGCCTGGCACACAGACACAACTGCTTCTCTTCCAGTCCAGTGAGAGGACCAAATGATTTCCAAAAAGAAAGGTCAACTGACTGCAAGTAGGCGAAGGGCAGAGAAAAAGGTGAGTCAGGATCACAGGCCCTGGGCTGATGTGCTGTGGTCAGGAGCATCAGGGGAGGGCATCAGGAGGTGCCTGGGGTGAGGAGGGTGGCAGAACCTTCACCAGGCCAGGAAGGGTGGGAAGAGCACTCCCCAAGGCAGAGGGGCGGTCAGTGTGACTGGACCCAAGAGCACAAGGAGTGAGTCAGAGGGCACAAAGTTCCCTGGTACCCTGACAGACGGAGCTGTGCCCAGTCCTACTTATCCCAACGGGAAGGGGAAACCACTGAGACGTGACAAGATGGACAAGATGGGGTCTGTGATTTGTAACAATCACTCTCGCTTCAGCATGTGAGTAACTAGGAGTAAACACAGGTCCAGGTGATAGATGAGGCTGGGTGCTTGGATTGTAGCAGAGGTGGCAAAGATAGATAAAAAGTAGGCAAGACACAGTGATGGGCTGAATGTGGTGGTATAGTGTTAGCCCTGGAGAAAAAGGTTTGGGATCATAAATATGGATGGAGGTGCCACTGATTGAGATAAAGAGGCCTAGCAGAGAGTGGGTTCAAAGTGTACCTCACTCGCTCGCCCTCAGCTCACTCTGTACAGTACCTCCATATGAACCTGGCCAAGCACCACTG